>BQNB010121416.1:0-20462 GCA_026074375.1 Tanacetum coccineum
CATGTAGTTCACCAATCGTCTTCCCCATGTTATGCATATTATAATTTCTCACAAATCCGGAAAAATCTTTAGTAAGGCCATTTAAGATGAGACCAACTATAAGATCTTGTGGTAGCATATTGCCAAGACGTTCCAGTTGATCTATATATCCTTTCATTTGTATGACATATGCAGCAACTGGTTTACCCTCCTCTTGTTTGCAAGCATGGAAAGTTTAGATTAGGTCAAACCTCTCCACTCCATCTTGTTTTTCAAACATAGCTTTAAGCTCTTTTATCATGTCATATGGTGAGGAGTTTTCAAACTGTCTATGAAGCTCGGGATTCATGCTACCGAGTATTAGACAAGCAACCTCATTATATGCATCATAAACTGCATTTCATTATGACAACACTTGTGCCTCGAAATCTGCAGCAGGAGTCGCGGGTAATGGTTGTTCAATGACATACATTTTCTTTTCAACTCTCAAGACTAACTTAAGTTGACGAACCCAGTCATTGAAATTATTTCCAAAAAGTTTTTCTCTTTTAAACATCGACCTGAAAGCCGAATGGTTTATGTTTTAAACAGGTTGTTCCATCTAGAAAACATAGTTAAAGTTTAAGAATTAGTATTTTCGATCAAACTTCTTGAGAAAAATTAACTACCAATGTTTAATCAAATAAATAATTAATTTTCTAAAGACTAGGATCCTACTTGACGTACCACCACCACATTAGTTGATCTGCTATTGATGGTGTACTCAAAAGGTAATTGACGATCAATAATTGCCACCAGTGCAATTCCTAGAACCATATGGGACTTACTTTATTACAATAATATTCTAGTAATCATGTTTTATCCCATCTATGCCTCGATTTAAGGTCTCACCAATAAACTGATTAAGTTATCCAATCAAAAACTATGATTATGTAACACTAACGTCTTACGAAAAAGTGTATAATCACCTTGGGATTACGATCTACATACGTCTCACGCATAGTAAAAAGCATCTACAAGTGTTTTTAAGAATTCGATGGCAATAACTTGTTTAAAAAATGATATTTTATTTGTCGTGACAAATATGTACGAAGAATCATGCGTACATCTTCGCATCATAGATTTTAATAAAAACTTTACTCAATTAAGTTATTTATTACGGTATCACATATTTTCTATACATCTAATGTATAAATAGTGTTACCTTTTAAAATTGATGATTCAACGTGTTTCCAAATATAAAGATTAAAGAATGGTCAAGTGTAACATTCCGTATTTTCAGGTCATTTACGACGTCATCTATTTTACTAATTATTTTTTTCGTACGCGTTTACTTTTAATTCTTATTATATAGCAAAATCGCGTAAACTAAAAATCAACAATTAACGTAAACGGACACCAAACAAATTAAAGTTTTCGTCAAGCAAGCAATATATATTTTTTTACGAAAGTAATAATCAACTTTTTATATTTTATTTTTATTGGTTGCGTAAAATGTAGGTCCTCGGTATAGGATCTGACTAGCCTTTGTAAGACGATAGATAACTTGGATAAATCCAAATCAACTATATGAGATTAATTAATTAGCAATGTTTATATTTATTTGCGAACAAAAAACCCTTTTTTTTTCTCACCAAGTCCAATACTTAAAATAAAAGAATTTAAAACATTAAACTAATTCACATAACTATATGAAATAAACAAAACATTTAACTATTTAGTCATGCAAATTTCAATATATGATCCGATATTAATATTATAAACAGGCTTTTATTACATATATAGGCTCCTTCTCTCCTTTTAAAACTCCTGGCAAATCCATCGGAACATTAATCGATTGCGTAATCCTTATACAAATATACACCACATTGAACATAAAATTTCAAACATCTTTTTAAGCCACATTAAGACTTTGCCAGGTCTTCCTAGCCTCTTAATGTCGTGGATGGTTCGAAATCCAACATATATTTAAGTTTTTGTTTTAATTATAGATCATCATATTGCAATAAAATTCTCTTTAACAATTAAATGATTAATATCACATTATAACATAAGTTTTATTTATAAAATTTCATAAAACTTGAATTCATCTAATTAATTTTATAACCAATAAAGATTGATTCTTGCTGCCACCAAAGATCAAATCTTGATGCATAAACGCCCAAAGGGCGTAAAAATTAATTTTAAAAACCATAATTGTCTATTTGTATTTCTTGTAATTACAAATTATAACGTTGGCTTGTGAGGCCACTGTTGGTATTTTCGATCTAATTAACTGTTAAACATTTCACGAGTACGAGCAGAAAAATCCAAATACGTATAGAAACTTATAATTAACTAGGCGATTGAAGATGTTAACCTTTTACCAAGAGACGTTTCACTGCTTTTAGCAATAAACGTTACACCGTCTTCAATATACGTGTGTGTATAACACAATGCAAAATCACCAAGGATCAAAAGAATAATCCCTCTAAGTTTACACACACAATACGTTCTTAGCAAACACACTGTGTATGTAGTAATAGTAGGGTTTAACCAAACGATCATAGTTAGTTTGACTTTCATCCTAAACCATGTTACCCTTTGTGTTCTTGAGGTACGAAACCAACAACAAAACTAATAAAAACACCTTGTGGGTTTGATTCTGATCGATAAGGCTTTCGGGAGTGAGGGGGAATGAAACGAAAAACCTTAAAAGGTTTTGGTTCGGTCAACTAGGAGAAAAAGCAAGAGAGATTAGGGATTTTTGGGATTGAAGTTATGAGCTCTCAAGGACCCTAAGACCTCCTTATATACTCCTCTCAACTTAGCTTGCAAGCAAAGTCCCCCACCTCCTCAAGAGGAGGTGGTTATTCGTCCAGATTATAAGAAAGAGGGGGGAGAAAAACCAAACTTTCCTTTTTTCTGGTTTTGCTTATTTGTCATTTATCTAATTATACAACTACTATTTATTCTTGTTAAACTTTTAATGATCGTTTGTTAAACAATAATTAATATATTACATTAATATATTAAAACGTATTCTACTTATTTACGTGTGCGTCCCCTTAGGCTCGAATAAATTTTCGGACATATATAATTTATATTTGTTCATAATCGAACATCATGGATTTGTGTAAGACTTTGTTCCTAGATATTTTGTGTATATAAGGACCTGAGCTCTTAACACTTAATTCTCACATATGCAAAAACACAAAATCTCTCTTTCTCTTCTCTTTGAGGTCCCATCAAGAAGCTAAGAATAAGAAACATTGGTTATGATTTTTCTAAGCAAGATTTACACATATATTCAAGGGTTTAGGTTAGCATCAAACAAAAGGGGTTTGAATTAGGGTTTACATTGTGTTTATCATCATCTTCATACACTCAAGGTCTATACAAAAATCTCTACACTTTCATTCTACTTATTTTCATATATACATCTTGATTATTTAGATAAATTACCACTTAGTTTATATTTTAACAAGGTTTACAAAAAAATCAAGATTTATACATAAACAAGTAAATACATATACATGATGAAAATTAGTTACAGATATGTTAGAAGGTGAGAAAATACTTATTATGGTATACAACATAGTTTAGATAAGTTATTTAACAAGTTGATAATTTATTTGTTAATAAATTAGTTTATAAAAGTTTTGTAAGTTAAATATTGTTCTTGACATTTTTAATTATGAAATGGAAGAAAAATAGATGGATCTAAATTATTAGACATTATTTATACAAAAGATATTGTATGGTAAATTTAGTGGACTTGTAGTATAAAAATGTGTAGTAAAAATTGTAAAGTAAAAGTATATATATACTATTTTGAACATTTAGTATTTTTTGGATTGACACGGACTTCGAGACAAAATCAAACCTTTAAAATATGATAATACATCTTAAGAAGATTCCGTATATATAAAGAACTCGAAAAACAAACGTAAAATGAAGAAGATATGACTTTTTGAAGTTTACCAACACTAAAATAAAATTGACAGCTTTTATAAAATTATACCTACTGATCAGAATTTAAACTGAGTTTTTGAGGACTTTCGGGTCCGAACCTGCTTAAGTATAAAATTAGAATGTTGTTCATAATGATATTTCACTCTAACATCTTGAATTTCGAGGTCTACAAGTGTATAAAAACTGATAAAATCTTCATAGAAACTAGGTAACTTTTATATAAAATGTCCTGCACACTTTTTAAATACATACAAAGCTGTTTGGAAATAAAAATGGCATTTATGAGCGTTTTCGGGTTCGTTTGGACTATAAAAACCTTAAAAAATAATAGAGGATCATCTATATAATATTTATATGCGTTTTAAACTTTATAAGTATTAGAGTAAATTGTATTTTTGGTCCCTGTGGTTTGGCCAAATTGCAGATTTAGGCCCCAACGTTTCAAAATTGCATTAAGCGTCCCTATTTTCAAGTTTCCGTTGCAAGTTTGGTCCTTGGCCAAAAGTTAAATGACTAAGATACCCTTTGTCTTCTTTCAACATATTTATTTTCTTTTCTTTCATTTTTTTAATTTAAATAAATATTTCTTTTATATTCTAATAAAAAAATCAATCACATCCACACAATATAGTGATATACCCATTAACATCATCACTATCTACCCTTTTTTCCTTCTCATCACCACACACCATTCTATCCTGTTCCTCACTGCTTCATAAATTGAACACCTTCACTGCCCGTCTACTACCATCACCACCACCTTCATACCCATTTCGAATCTTGCCAAGAACCATCACCACCACCATCATACAGCCTTTTGTCCTCTCATCACCACCATCATACCCCGTCATCATTAATATCACTATCATTAAGAACACCAAAACTAAAACCATAAATCTGTGCAAATTCATCCCTTGATAAACATGTAGGACAAATTCTAAAACCACTACACATCACCCAAAAGTTATCCAAAATAATCAAATCAATCAATATCCTAATCTTAACAACGAAAACAAACACATAACAAAAAAACAATTTAACCCAACAAATCTAAAACATATCACAAAAACGATAAGTTGATTATTAAGAGACATATTGTCTCAAGGTGGATGTAAATATCTTATTGATATTTTATGAGATAAGCTATATAGAAGTATTTATTTTCCTCTTAAATGAGGTTTATTAGAGCTCTGATATTCTACGAAGGATATGTAATGCCACAAGCATGGCTCACAAATTCAACTTCTAGAAACAATTAATAAAGTTCTCAATAACTTTAATTGATCTAATTGAATGAATCCTTATATGGATTGCTTTTGCACATGTCTCTAAGAAATGAATGATCCTAAGTACCATGCATAAGTGCAATTGAGGTTTTGATGTTAATTGTGCAATTAATATGCGTCATAAGAGTGTATTTTCTCTTTTAATCTTTATAGACACATTGTATACTTTCTAACAAATGCATTTGATATTGAATTGGAAGCTACACATATATTTTGTTATCATTGCAGGACTTATTCTTAACATCAACAATTTGGTGGACTTCATTACAAAGTTGTCGTCAACAAAAGTATTTGAGCAACTCGTTCAGAAGATTAGCATTCAATGCTTGAAATATATACATTAAATTGAGGAGGAGCATTATGCGCACTGCACTCTTTTCCTTCATCAAGTTTTTATCCCATACCATTATCTCAACCGGCCCGTTAGGATTTACATGTATTTATCTTCCCTATAAATACTTGATACTTGTAACCTCTTGGATTGATATACATGAATAAGAATTCTCCATTCTCCTCATTCTTCTCTTATTCTTGTGTTCTTGTTCTTTACATTTATAACAAATTGAGTGTTATCGACAATAATTATTTATCAGACAAATGTAATATACATAGACATTAAATGACGAACTTAACGTAAACACTATTTCGATTTATTAAAGATAAACAAAACTATTAGGTGGTGATATAACGATATAAAATACATCGTCTCAATTTATTTCAATTACATTATTCTCATATGACCTATAAATATATTAGGTTGCATTCCGGTTATTTGTGACGTCATTCATTGTTGATTTATTCTAAATCAATTCCATTGCTTGAGGTGAGTTTCATGGCCTATATTTTACTTCTTTTTAACTCTTTTGGGGGAGAATACATGCGTATTTACAAACTAGTTTGCATACTTGTTTTCATAGCGTACTTACGAACTCGTTTACAATTTCGTTTACATGAATGATTTCAAACTCATTTACAAATCTTGAGGCGAGATACATTGCTCATTTTACAATTGGACACATGTACAATACTTTTCAATTCTTATAGTGATTACATAGCATGCCTAAGTAGCGATAGCCCACTTTGCCCACTATCATGAACTGTTAATTACTTTGTGTAAGCGCGTGTGTTATAAATAGATCTATTTGGGTTTGACATCCCCGTTCGGGTGAGTAGCACTCACTTGTTTTGGCAGACCAAACTAACGGACGTATGCCATGTCGTATTTAGATGTTACGGGTTAATATCTACACAGGTACAATTATTTGCATTAATTTGCACACATACAAGTCATAGCTTTAGTGTCATGAGCTTAGTGCAGTCGTAATTACATTTTGTGATTTTGTATGTGTTACATTATTGCACACTTGAAATCTTGCGGTCCAACATTTATACTTACATAAACCTATGAACTCACCAACTTTATGTTGACACTTTTAAGCATGTATTTCTCAGGTGAATAAGATGCTTGACGTAACTTGTTAGGAATTCAGTTTTTAGTGAAGTGACAATCATTATCAATCTCACGAGCCTTTGTAATAGTTTGTCTATAATATGTAATAATTAGTAAGCTAACCAGACCGAGTTATAGAAAGTCCAAGGAAAGCCCGACCGGCCCATATCTTGTAAGTATATTAACCCTCTCCACACATAGAGAGGGTGTTGGTTGAATGCATTTCTCTCATAGTCATGTGTGTATGTTTGGTGTATTCTCCCATCCACTTCTCTCTATAACATTCTCTCTCTAGTTCATAATTTATGTGAAATTTAATTTTCTTCAATTGGTATCAAGAGCCATGGGGTTGATTGAGTGTTTTGTTTTTGTGCTTATTTGAGCTTATTGGTTACGGCTTATTTGTGGCTTACTTTATATTCGTCTTATTTCTTTGTCTGCGTGTTTATTAGAGTAACAAGCTATAATCCTTTTATATCAAACCATAAATAGCTATTCTAATCAGTTTCTTTAGTGGCCTATTATTCTAGTAAAACTACCCATTCACGTGTGTACATTTGTTGGAGCATTTCTTTGTGGCTTTATCTCATAGTTTTCTTTTCGATCTTGTACGCTGCTTCCATTGAAGTAATATAGTTTTTTTGTGGCAAAAAAACATGTTTAAGCTTATTTTACCTTTTATTGGATTTGGGCTACAAAATTTAATAACCGAATAAATGGGCCTCTTAGTGTTAAGGGTTTTCTAGTTAAAAACTGTTTGATTGAAATAATAACCTGGTTTGAGTATTATGTTTGTTTAAGTATCATTTTGTTGAGTATGCTTATCTCGTCATCAAAATACATTTATGCGTTGGTTTTCGACTAAGTTTCTAGCTTATTAGTTGTCGACTTTGTGGCTTAAAAGGGTGTTAAAAACTGCTTTTTACTCAGCTTTTGTGCTTATTTGTGTCGAAAAAGTGTGTCAAAGTGGCTGTTTGGATGTGGCTTATTTGATAAAAAGTTCTTATTTTTATTTTATAAAAACCAAGCGAGCATATCTAGGACTATATAGAAAAGCTTATTTTGGTTTACAAATAGCTTTTTGGTAGCTTATTCTAGCTTATTGGGTCTCGGCTTAAGTTTTAAAAGGAGTGTTTGGATTTGGCTTATTTTCACAAAAAGCTTGTTTTATTGATAAAACCTTCATAGCTTAATCCTTATTAGTTTTAATAGCTTATTCGTTACAGCTTATTTTCTTTATATGAGAAGCTTATTTCAAGCTTTAAACTAGCTTATTTGTGACAAGGTGTTGTGGTTTATTAAGTAGTTATACAGCTTATTTCATGCTTACTTGTTGCTTATTTTATGTGGCTTATTCTTGCTGTCAACCTGCTTATAACGAGCTTAATTGAGCTTCTAGTGTGGCTTATCTCTTGTTGTGAGTTGTGAAAGAAAAAGAAAGGGACAAGGTCCAAGTTTCTAGCACAAAAAGATAACACCGTACAAGGACCACATGTTAGGAATTATTGTAAATAGACTTAAGTATGGTAGTTATAGAGTTAAGTCTGGTGACATAGTTAAGTCTGGCAGTACTATAGTTAGTACTGGCCTTGTCTAGTTAAGTCTGTTTATGTAACAGAATAGTTATAATAGTTATCTTAGAGATATCTTAGGAAAGGATATGCATTATCCTTTTACGCGTTTGTAAAGCCCATTAGGGTTTCCTTGGTGTATAAAAGGAACCCTACGACATAGTGTTTGAGATATAGAACCCTAATAGAAATTAATAGAAAATAGCAAAGTTTTCATCTGTGTTCTTCGCTATGTATCTTAGTGTTAGACTTTCCGCTATTAGCATATAGTATATTCCATAGGTATTGTCTCTCATTTATGTTGATTCTGGGATTTATTCAATTTAGCTATTGTTTACAAAAAGCTAAAACAGATCCATAGACGTTCTGGACTATAAGTGGTATCAGAGCCTTTGAGGGACTACTGGGTAAGAAGAATCACAGAGAAACACAAACAAACATTTCCGTTCTAGAAAAATGTTTTTCCTTCTTCAACCTCTAATGATGTTTTCTCTCAACATCTTAGTGATGATGAAGCATCATACCATGAAGATGCATCAGACAATGGTACTGCAACCAATAAACCAAATCAACAACACACAACAACTCATTCCTACAACAACCACTTCTCAATATTCAAACTCCCAATTCTGAAGAACGGAAGGATATGATATATGTGGGCCATGGAGATGGAGATTACCTTGAATATATTGGCAGTGTTTGGAAGGTAATATTCAGAAAATTGGAAATTCTAGAAGCGAATCTTAACTGGAAAAGATGGGTGTTGTTAGAGTACTCTCCACCAGTATATATGTCTGCTCAAATTCATGCTTGGTTGAAAAGGAAAGGAAGGAAAGAACCATCTTACTTATGGCCATTCCCAAGGAACATCTGTACGAACGATTTCATGGACAGACGATGCAAGAGAGAAATTTATGGGAAGCCAAAAGGACTTGGTTTGGTGGTAATGCAAATTCAAAGAAGATGCAGAAATCTGTTTTAAAAAAACAGTTTGAAGCATTTACTATATCAAGTTCAGAAGGGTTAGAAAAGGGATATGACAGATTCCAACAACTACTCTCACAGTTGGAGCTCATGGTGCTAAAAGGGTTATCCACTAAGCGATGCAAATCACAAAGTTTTCTACCTTTCTTTTAGATCTTTTCCCTCAGCTTGGTCAAATCTGACAATGACTATGAGAACCAAACCAGATGTTGACACTTTATCCATTGATGACTTGTATAATAACCTTAGGGTTTTTGAGCAGGAACTCACAAGTACCTCAAAATCATCTACAAGTACTCAAAATGTTGCTTTTGTTTCACACAGCAAGAGCAGCACTAACAAGGTTAAGTCTGGTCATACTGGTGCCTATAGTACTTATTTTTTTTTTTATTACTTCCCCTTCTCTTCTGCAAAGACCCATATTCCAGAAAGAGAAGTTCCTGCTGGTTTTGCTGATGAAGTTATTTATTCACTCTTTGCCAAACAATCAGAAGATTTGGACTTGCTTCATGAAGACCTAGAACATATTGATGATATGGACATTGAAGAGATAGACATAAACTGGCAGATACCAATGATTGTTATTCGAATGAAGAAATTCTACAAGATGACTGGAAGGAGAGTCCGGATTGATGGAAACAAACCTGTTGGTTTTGACAAAAAGAAGCTTGAATGTTTCAAATGTCACAACACTGGTTATTTTGCTAGGGAATGCACATCCAAGGGGATAAATGATGGAAAGAAGAGAGACTCGTTTTATCAAGATCAAGGAGATGGAAAGATAGAGCAGAATCAGAACTGTTTGCTGACTATAGATGATGTTAATTAGGGAGAACATACAGTAGAAGAAGTAGAGACAAATCATGCACTCATGGCAATCAGCACAAATAATAAGGCATCATTATGTTCTAAAACTTGCATTGATTCATGTTATAAACTTAAAACACTATGTGATGAACAAACGACTCAGTTAGGTGAACAAGAAGCAAAAATACTTGCCTATGATCAAGCTGTTTAGAAATTAGAATCTCAAGTTGTTACTTTTCAAAAGAAGCAATTATCTTTAAATGAACAACTTACATTTTAGGCAAGAAATTATATTGAAAAAGTATGAAATAGCTTAAAAAATATAGGGAGAATAGGAATGAAAGCTGTAAAAGAAAAGGAACAGTTGCAGAAAACAATAGATTCATGGAAGAATTCTTCTAAAAACCTTTGGAAATTAGTTGATTCTGGTATGAGTTCAACTAGTAAAGTTGGCTTAGGGTATGAAATAAAATCAAACGATGAGGTTTTAAGCTATGAGGAAGAAATAAATCGTACTGTGTTTAGTTGTACAAAAGAAGATTTTGTTGACAAACCTTTGTACAGTAGATTTTCAAAGACTGATAATTTTAAAGGAGTTCTACATCCCTTAACTGGGGACTATACTCCTCATACACATCAGGGAAATTGATGATTCTTTGTATGTATATGGTAAAAAGGGACCTCAAAAGCCTGAAACCATTGTGTATCATATGACACTTTCAGTGGGAATTCATATAACAATCTTAATGAAATAAGGTCGTGTCTGACCAAAACCAAAATAAGTTGAACACCAGTTGTGTAAACACACATAAAATACTACCTCAGGCAACACAATGAAAAATAAGGGGACTACCTAAAGTTAAGCGGAAATTAATTGGAATGTAATGTCTGGAAAGAGAACTAGCGCGGAAGGTTTACTCTTTCTCATCGAAAGAAAAGTGTTTTGTTTATGGAAGCCAAAGTCATTTGATCAAAAATTGTGACTTTTATGAAAAGAAAATGGCAAGAGAGGCTGAGCTTAAGAAACAAAGGGTTATTAATACTGGTAATGGGTTGTCCAAAACTCCAGTAGGGGGAACCTAAATGTTAAACAGTTTAATCATGTAATCGACTTTGTACTAGTACCAGTAAAACTACATTGTTGTTAGGCAAAATGTTAATTCTGTCAGACCTAATGTTAATACTGGTAGGGCAAATGTTAATTCTGTTAGGCAAAATGTTAATTCTGTCAGGTCTAATGTTAATACTGGTAGTTTTAATGTTAATACTGTTAAAAGCTGAACATACCTCAATTTTATTACACCAGTAACTCATAACAGTTTTGGTCCTATGAGACCCAGTGAATAACAGTTAATCATAAGAAGGTATTTTTCAAAATCACATTCACCTGTGAGAAGACCCATTGTTAGAAATACAGCAAAAATGACTTACTCTCATGCATATAAAGGGAGAAATTTCGGCGGCACTCTTGTTAAGAATCAAGCAGGTTATTAAGTGGTAGAAGAATACAAGACGCCTAAACTACCAATTATCAATAGTGGATTCACAATTTTGTTCGATCTGTAAATGCTTAAGGACCATCAAGGCAGACCCAATGCTGAAAAGGCCTGGGGTCCTCTAAGAGCAAACTCTAATTTTCTCTTTTTCATGTGCAGGATCATCAATTCAAGAACATGGAGGACAGAGGTATATTTGATAGTGGTGCTCAAGGTACATGACTGGTCAACATTACGGATCACCTGGCATATGATTTATGAAGAATGCCAAGGGGGATTGTTACCTTTGGAGGTAGCAAAGGCTACATAACTGGTAAAGGCATGATAAGAGTTGGTAATTTAGATTTTGATAGTGTGTCTTTTTGTAAAAGAATTGGGCATTTTTATATCTTTCTCAATATCACAAATCAATGTGATAAGCAACACAGAGGTTCTTTTTACTAAAACTGACCTTTCTTGTTGTGTCTCCTGACTTTAAGTGCTGATGAAAATCATATACTTCTAAAGGTCCCTAGGCAACACAATATGTACAGTTTTGATATGAAGACACCAGCTCTCACAAAAGATTATGCTTGTTTGATTGCAAAAGCCACATCTGATGAATCTAAATTATGGCACAAGAGGTTAGGTCATATAAATTTTAAAAAACATTAAAATAAACAAGTGAAGGGAACGCTTGTATCTCGAGGCTCGCACTCTACTTTCCCATTCCGGCCTCTCTTTAGAACTCGCGCACTCATACTTTGCTGCTCCCCTGGCACCTCGCCCTCAAGAAAAGGTAAGAAACACAAGGCCTCCTGTAAGGTTAAATTAGAAAGAACAATCTCTAAGCCATTACACACCTTGCATATGGATCTTTTTGGACCTACTTTTGTAAAAAGCATCAATCATGCAAGTTATTGCCTTGTTATTACTGATGATTGTACCAGATTTAGTTGGGTATTCTTCTTGGCTACTAAGGATGAAACTAGTGGTATCCTTTAGAACTTCATTAGAGAGATTGAAAACCAGCTTAATCATAGGGTTAAAATCATTAGATCGGATAATGGCACTGAATTTAAGAATAGGGATATGCTTGAATTTTGTGGGAACAAGGGAATAAAACAAGAGTATAGCAATGCCAGAACTCCACAGCAAAATGGAGTTGCTGAAAGAATGAACAAGACCCTAATTGAGGCTGCTAGGACTATGCTAGCAGACTCACTCTTACCAACTACTTTTTGGACAGAAGCAGTTAGTACTGCTTGTTATATCTTTAATAGGGTAAGGGTGACAAAACCTCAAAACAAAAATCCATATGAGCTTTTGTTTGGCCACAAACCAATTATTAGCTACATAAGACCTTTTGGGTGTCATGTTACCATTTTAGATACTCTAAGTGTGCTTGGCAAGTTTGATGGAAAGTGTGATGAGGGTTTCTTAGTTGGTTACTCACTAAATAGCAAAGCCTTTAGGGTATATAATTTAGTAACCAAAAAGGTAGAAGTAAATATGCATGTACAATTTCTTGAAGAAAAACCTAATGTGAAAGGAGTAGGTTATAGATGGATGTTTGATATTGATAATCTAACTGATTTTATGAACTATATTCCTGTGTCTTTGGAGAATCAAACTAACCCACATGCATATACTTCAAAAGTGACTAACAGTGCAGGTACACTACAAACTCCTAATGCAAATGCTTCTAAGGAAGAAGATGAGGCTGAGGAGCTTATTGTTGTGCCTACAGCAGTCAGGCAAGTTGGACCAAGGAAGTTTTCTACTAATTCAAAGGCAGAGGAGTTTTTGATAGAGCTTCAAAACCTTAAAACACAAGAAAAGAAGGCTTATTCTACTGGAATTTCAGAAGATACTCCTGAAATTCTAGCTTTTAGAAGAAAATTGGATGCACTTGTTCCAAAGCTTTTAAGTGAAGTACCTAAGAACAAAGCTACCAGTCCTACCTCAGTTAATTCTGGTAGTGGTCTAGTTAATACTCAACATGCTGATCAAGATGATTCAGATATGCCAGAGCTCACAATCTTTAACAAGCCTCAGAAAGGGATTTTTGATGAGGTTTTTTATGATGACGAGGGTATGATCCATGATTTCAACAACTTACCAACAGAAGTAGCTGTTAGTCCCATTCCTACTCTTAGGATACACAACATTCACCCACAAAGTCAAATACTGGGTGATCCTAAGTCATCTATGCAAACTAGAAGCAGAGTGCAACAACATTCAGGAGCACATGCACTTGTAAGTTATGTTCAAAAGCAGCAAAGGAACAATCACAAAGATCAACAGCATTGTTTGTTTGCCTGCTTCTTATCTCAGGAGGAACCTAAAAAGATTTATGAAGCTATACAAGATGACAGTTGGGTTGAAGCTATGCAAGAGGAGTTGTTACAGTTTAGGCTGCAACAGGTATGGATTCTAGTAGATCTACCTCATGGAGCAAAGGTGATTGGAACAAAATGGGTATACATAAACAAAAGGGATGAAAGAGGAGTAGTTGTCAGAAATAAGACAAGACTAGTGGCCCAAGGTCACAAACATGAAGAGGGTATTGACTATGATAAGGTTTTTGCTCCCGTGGCAAGAATAGAAGCTATCAGGTTATTTTTAGCCTTTGCCTCATTTATGGGGTTCATAGTATACCAAATGGATGTACAAAAGTGCATTCTTATATGGCACTATAGATGAAGAGGTGTATGTTTCTCAACCTCCTGGTTTTGTTGATCCTGATCATCCTAAGAAGGTTTATAAGGTTGTCAAAGCTTTATATAGACTACATCAAGCTCCTAGAGCTTGGTATGCTACTCTATTAACTTTTCTAGAGAAGTATGGATACAGAAGGGGTACTATTGACAAGACTTTATTCATTAAGAAGGACAAGAAGGATATCATGCTGGTTCAAGTGTATGTAGATGATATCATTTTTGGCTCTACTAGAAAGTCTTGGTGTAATGAATTTGAGGCATTGATGAAAGGCAGATTTCAAATGAGTTCTATGGGTGAACACATATTTTTCTTTGGATTGCAAGTCAAGCAAAAGACAGATGGAATTTTTATTTCTCAAGACAAGTATGTTGCAGACATGCTGAAAAAGTTTGACCTTACAAGTGTGAAAACTACAATAACCCCAATGGAGACCAAGATGGCATTGACAAAATATGAGGAAGCTGATGAAGTGGATGTACACTTATACAGATCCAAGATAAAGTCAGTTAGCAGATACCATCAGTACTAAGTTACCTAAACGAGTCAAAACCAGTTTGAAATACCCAACAATCACAACCTCTTTACTATAATTTCAAAGTATGGCTTCAATGAAATACTGCGACAAGCATAACCAAGTGGGATTCTTAAAGAAACCTGAAGAAAGTACAGTGTTTGCAGAGATAGTAGACTTTTTAAAAGGTTCGCATATCAGGTATGCCTTGACACACAATCTCACTATCCATGACTCCCTAGTCAAACAGTTTTGGCAGACTGCCACTGCCTCAACTCTTGCTGATGGGACTCTAGAACTAAGAGCAACCATAGATACTCTTAAGTATACAATCACCGAGGCATCTGTTCGAAGTAAGCTTCAATTAGAAGATGCTTCAAGGATTTCCATGTTGCCAAATACAGAGATTTTTGAAGGGATGGGTAATATAGGCTATCCAGCTGATGGTACTTTTACATTTTGGAAAAGTCATTTTCCACCCCAATGGAGATTTTTAGTCGATCATATTTTACGTTGTATGAGTCCTAAAAGTGGTGGATGGGATCAATTTGGTAGCAATCTTGCGACTGCTTTGATTTGTCTTTCTACTGGCAGGATTTATAACTTTTCAAAATTAATTTTTGATGGCATGGTGGCAAACTTGAAAAGTAAAACTAAGTTTTTGATGTACCCTCGATTTCTACAAATGATTTTGGAATACAAACTGAGAAAAAACATCTGTATTTAGCTATTGTATTGACCAAAAAGTTTTTTAGGAACATGAAAAGGGGTTTTAGAGGGGTACCTAGACCTTTGTTGCTTGCAATGTTGCCCGTTGTTGCTGTGGATCAAAGTGCAGGACAAGCAGATCAAGCAGTGGATCAACCATCACCGTCTAAACCATTACCATCTTCATCTTACCCACCTATCCTATCTGTAACCACTGAGTCTGAACCTACACCTGTAGTTAAGCCAACACCTCACCCTCAATCTCCTTCACCTAAACCTGACAGTGAACCCATTGAGCACACCTTTGAGCAACCATCACCTGAACACCAACCATCACCTGAACACCAACCACTTTTACGTATACAGGAAACTGAAGTTCCATAATCACAAGATCCTACTCACCCTCATGTGGCAGAAGAAAGAACGATGACAGTGGATGACCTGCTTCAATTGGTTCCCAAGTTGATCACAAAGGTTGATAGTTTGGAGACAGAACTAAAGCAGACCAAGTTGGCCATGGGAAAAGCACTTGTGAAATTAGTAAAAAAGGTAAAGAAGATGGAAGATGTACATAAAAGGAGACATGTGGTTCTACCTGATTCAGGGGATGAGGATGCTGACATTTCTTCCAAACAGGGGAGGAATTTACAAGAGGAATGTTTGGATAAAATGGTTAGGAATATGATGAAGGATTAATCAGAGGTTTTTAAGACTCCTACACAAAGCAAAACTTCAGGGGAGGAGGATATCAGCCCTACAACCTTGGAAGCAGCTAAAACTGTAACACCCCCAAATTGGGTCGCAGCGGAATATGGGTCCGGGGCGTGTTACTTCATGAATCAACAACACAAGAGAGGGAAAAGACATTGATACTGGCTTTGAAGATATTAGTACTAGCTTTGAAGATATTAGTACTGGCTTTGAAGAAGCTAATACGGGTGGCTTAGGAGTTAGTACTGGTAGTGTACCGTTAGTTCACTAGAGGCCCAAGGGAAGGAAAGCTCCAATGAAGTTGAAGAGACTCAGCCCCAAAAGAACTAAAGAACAAAATTCAACAAGAAGAAGCTTAGTCTGCAGAAGCCATAAGATTGCAACCTAGAGGAAGAAGAAACTGCCAAACAAGTTCATTGGATTGGCTTTATTGGCTTAAAAGAGTGGAAGAAGAAGAAGAGTAAACTGACACAAAGAAAAGAAAAGCTCAAGTTCAATTTGAAGCTCAATTTTATACTGAAGAAGACTGGGATGCTATTAGAGCCAAGTTAGAAGCAAATGCAGAGTTGACAAAAGATGTGTTGGGAAAGGATTTGTCTGAACAAGATTTTGCAAAAAGAATGGTAGATTTGGTGAATCAAAGAAAGAAACATTTTGCAGAAGAAGAGCTAAGGCAAAGTAGTAATAACCTATGACTCAGTCACATTGAGAATTTACATGTCCAAATTAATCTGAAGAATCAAGGAACTTGGAAGCTTCCTCAGTTGAAAATAAGTTTAAGTTGAAGGTTTGACGAGATTAAAGAAGAGTTTTGAGAAGTTAGTTTAAGCATATTGGATGACTTTTGTTCAATAAATATTAAAGCAACAAAGGCACAGTCTGGAGGTTCTGACAAATGAGACTGCTTTATATCATCATCAAACATCACCATGTACATATTTTTGAGAAAAGCAAAATACAAAAATATAAAACTTCGAAAAGAAAATACAAAATCAGAAAATTTCCAAAAAGATTCTTCTCAAAATGTCTCTTGGAATCGATAACATTTACGTGCTTAGAAATGTCGATTAACATTGACACGGGTGTGTAAATGAAGTTCGAGCGAGAGTTGCAAATAGTTTCAAAACATGTCATTTCTAATTTTCTAAATGGCTTATGTGCAAATGTCAGTACATAACTCGGACTTCAAATAAAGGAAGGTTTATAACTTATCCTCACAACGAGAAAATTAATCACAAGGTATTTCAAAAATATAATCAAAATGTTCCAAACCATTCATGCTGATAATATTTTCTCCCACAGAATTTTTCAAGACATATTTTAATCACAAGGTATTTCAAAAACTAAGTGTTTATTATTTAAAATAAGGGGAGAAAATGTAATTAAAATATGATCTATTCAACTCAATGTGCTGAA
This sequence comes from Tanacetum coccineum, assembly GCA_026074375.1. NCBI lineage: Eukaryota > Viridiplantae > Streptophyta > Magnoliopsida > Asterales > Asteraceae > Tanacetum > Tanacetum coccineum. The sequence goes on from BQNB010121416.1 coordinate 17,577, forward strand.
AAGTAAGAAAAGGTTTTATGGTTCGATCTTATACCCAACAACATCTTAATTTCACGACGATTCTAAAGTCATAAGGTGGTTAGGTTAGGAATCAATCCTATGATCCAACCAGAACCGGAGGATCTACCCAAAGATAATCCAAAGTTAGAAATAGCAGTCCTTAGGTATGATTGGAGATGAATGTATATGGGAATAATGCCGACTAAGATTGAGCTAACACTGGAACAATCACAACAAGGGGTTAGGTAATTGAAGTCTTGGTAAGCAGTGAAAGGCGTTCTGTTGAAGAATGAAAAAGAAATGTATGGATAAAGGGTCTAAAGAAAGAAGCCCTCCACACAACTTAAGGCAGAAACCGGGTCAATACATATGCTGTTAGAATCACAAGTTGATTGCTGACATTGAAAACGACATCATGGACCCAGTGATGCAATGCACAACCCTTCCCAGCCATTCGGGTTTCTCTCAACAGAAACTTGTCTCATTTTTCACGGAGATACACACGTTATCTATTGACATCTCATTCCGAGATCGTTGATATTGAATAGGTGGCAATCTGCTCAAGCCTCCAAGTACTAAAACCAAAATGCACTAATCGAGTCTAGAGCCAAGAGATCAATAAAAATCTCGTTAGGACACATTCCATTTCAAACACTTGTTGAACATCATCAAGTTTACAAGCTGTTAACAAGAGTCCTACGTAATATCATTGTGATATTTGCCAGAACATCCGAGTGTATTATGTATTCACAATGAAGATGGAAATCCTGCTTGAGTCAGCATCAAACAAGCTCTTGGTAGGTGACTTGCGAGATTCTATATGAATCAAACTTGTGACAACTAGATATCGATTTGGTCCAGTAAATGAATTGACGGTTGATGAATTTTGATAAAAGCTCAAAACTCCCGATGTGTTACAAAAACGCTTTTACAAGTAACACGTCGATTGATTTTCAAATCAATTTTCTTAATTATCACTAACGTAAACCTGCAGGTTAAAACGGTGGGTAGTCGAGATCGTCAATACAAGCCCAAAGTCGATTCATTACCACCATGTTCATTACTCCATTCTACCTAAAGACAATCTATCAAGGAAACTCAGAAAGCTCAAGATTTAAAGACAAAGACTTCCGCTAACTCTGATTTGAAGCTTTCAAGATAAGGCATAGTATGAGAATGTTGGTCAAAGACACAAGATCGCAAGATGGCATAGACGATAAAGACAATGACAAAGGCTCAAAGTCTAGATCGCAAAGCATGAAGGAACAAACCTACAACAAAGAACAAAGAAAAAGACCAAGACCACATGAGCTTAAACGACAAAAGCAATCTCATTTATCTCATGAAGGAGTGTCATCAATGAACTCACTTCGGGGGAGATTGTTAGCCTCAAAATATTGAGCCGAACAGGAAGTTCGTTCATTACGTGTACGAGTCTCGGTCATTTAATTAGTTAATGTTGTAATAGTATAATATCGGGAATCGGGCTCGATAGTTAATCTAATCTTGTATATGTTTCGGGTTTAATCCCAAGCAAAACCCGAGCCCGGGTCCTAGTTAAATATCCCGCGCGTCATTTAACGCGACGGGGTATATAAACTCTTTTCTATTTAGAAAAGAGTTAGTTGTTCAAATAATAAATCTTTTCCTTTTCCTAAACTCTCCCATCTCTCTCTCTTCTTTCTCTCTCTACAAAAACAACTCACTCTCTTTCTCTTTTCTAGATCAAATTCGTGTATGATATATATGTTATGAAGTGTTAACGGGATCCTACAATTGGCATCAGAGCAAAGGGTGGATTCGTGATTGATTCGTGTGGCTAAACAAGATCAAAATTCGTGGCTTATTTTGTGAAAAAATACCCACGGCTCAAAATTTTTTTGGGTCTAATGGTTTGTTAATCTTGATCTTCTCTTGTTCTACACATCAAAGAGGCTAGGTTGTATCAATTTCGTGTGTTATACAAGCTCCAAGTTCGAAAAATAAGCTTTAAAAGGTTGGTGTTCTTCGTGGAGAGTTGCTTCATTTTTGACGATCCAAGAAGAAATACATGTTATAGGATGTTTAATCTTGGTATATCTCCTTAGTATTGCATGTTAGAGCTTTGATTCGTGGATAGAAAAGCTTATTTGAGTGATTTTGTCAAATTCGACCTTGTGTTCATCGTGGAGGGTTGCTTATTTAAGTATTTATTCTTCACGGCGGTTTGACTAGCTAAGGGACAAAATCCACAATTTAAGGAAATAGTCAACGGCGGTTTGTTGACCACAGTGGCGAGTTGTGTTTTATATTAATAAAATATTACACGGCGAGTTGTTGAAACCAGGTGGCGGTTTGCATTGTATTGTGGCGAGTTGACAGGTTCCAAGGCGAGTTGCTTATTATATTGAGATAAAATCAAACGTTATTCTGCCCAAATTAAAAACACACGGTGGTTTGCTTAGGAGGCGAGTTACCAACTGGCAGCGGTTTGCTTTATTTTATTGCCGGCGAGTTACTCTGTTTCAACGGCGGTTTGCTATATTTTATTGGCGGCGGTTTGCAATCACAGGCAGCGGTTTGATTATTTAAATAGGCGGCGAGTTAGTCATCTATAGGCGGCGGTTTGATTAAAAAAAAAGTATCCAGACGACACCCTTTTTAGCGACACTTTTTTACCGAAAAAGTTGAGTAATATGTAATTTTTTATATAGCCTTTATAACTTATTTTTACATCAAATTCAAATTTTGGTAATAGGGTAAAAAAAATTTCGGTCGACACCTTTTTAGCGACACTTTTTGGCGGGAAAATTAAGTAAAATAAAAAAAAATTCTATAGCATTTTTAGCTTATTTTTACACCAAATTTAGATTTTGGTAATAGGGTAAAAATAATTTTTTTTCATAA
>BQNB010121417.1:0-15426 GCA_026074375.1 Tanacetum coccineum
GTCATTTAACAGTTGGTCAAGGACAAAACATGCAATCAAAACTTTAAAATAGAGACGTTTACTGCAATTTCGAAAGAATTGAGACCAAACTTGCAATTTGGCCAAATCACATAAACCAAAAATGCAATTTACTCTAATAAGTGGAAAAATGTATATTATATAATTTTGTGTGTATGAGAGAATAAGTAAGAAGGTTTTGTAAGAAGAATTAGCAATGCTTTAAAGAAAATCAAGGGGTACACATTCCCAAAAAGGAGTAGAAATCAGCATTAACAACATAAGATTCAATAATATGATGATTAACCTAGTAATCCAGCTGTTTCATGGTAATTAGGTGCATGCACGGGTTGTTTTCATTACCATTATAATATTGTTTAGTTATCCTAACCATTGAATTAAAGAGAAATATGGGCATGTGATATTTCATACCAAGTATATAAACTCGTTTTGTAAAAGAAAACGAAAAATAGAAAAGAATTACTAATATACATGCAGATTGTGAAATACAGAGAACCGAAATTGATCATTTTCGATTAAAACACAAAGTGAGGGTCAAAGTTTCAGACTTTTTTACTTTTTGGGACCTGTTCAATTTGTTTCTTGCACCAGCTTTTTCTGAAAAAGACATAGCTACACGAACAGTCCAACATTTTATACGGAGTATAGTTTAATTATCAAAGATAAAAGTACGGTCAAATACATAAAAATTAAAATAACTACTAGTAGCAAGAAGCCGAGAGAGATCCACAATGATTACATGGTATTTGCACAAGCTACAAGAGTAACTATTAGTGATAGTCTATTAAGCAGATGAGAAGCTGGTGGTCTGGTGCATGCTAGCTAGTTCCTAATATTGAGATCAATTACTTTTATTCCTAGTCTTAGCAATTGTGTTAGGCAAAAACTATGAAATAAAAAAACGAAATCGAAAATATAATGTTTGATAAGTAAAAGGAAAGTAAAACATGAAAAATACGCAGCAGGAAGCTGTCTTATCCTGTTTATAAAATGGGTAAAACTGCCCGAAAAAAAGCGGAACAAACATTATAAAGTTTTATAAGTCAAAAACTGTAAAATGTGAAAAATACGAAACGAAAAAACATAAAAAAACTGTCTTGTCCTGTCAATACAGCGGGTATTTAGGGGAGTATTTGTTGGGGGGGGGGGGGGGGGGTAGCAATAACATGACCCTATAGAATTTGTTTCAATTCAAAACCCTTACGCAAAGACACTCTTGGAGATGACATTATGATTGTATCTCATTCTTGGATCTTTCATAGGAGTAAACTTTCCCTAAGCGGCTTGATTGGATTATTAATCTGAAAGTTGTATGTACAAATCATTTGTAATCCATTTCTAGCTTCTTGCTAGTTTTTAATGAAATATGTCGTTAAAAAAAGTCATAATGTAGGGTTAAGTACAAGTTTTTTTAAATGGGAATCGTCTAACCTGATGAGCAAACGGTTATTGGTTTTCTCGATTCAACCTGTTGGACCAGAGGTTGGATCGGACGTGAAATTTTTAATGAGATCAGAGAACATTATGGCGATATATGTATGTTTTTGTTAAGATCTATGTATACATGATTTTTACAATTTTTGGACAAGACTTGACCAAATTTTGGCCAGATTTGACCATATTCCGACCATACTAAGACTCAAGCTTTGAAAACCAGCTGACATATCTACTAGTTGCCGGTTGAACTGGTCCGGTCTGGTTTTCAAAACATCATGAATGCTTCACTAACACAAATTTCACAAGAATGAATTTACACAAACATGTGTCACTTACTCTTATAGTATGCTTCTATGGTTGCTTTTCGTTATTTGTCTTTATAAATTATTTTATCCTTGTAACGACGAACAATCACACATGCACTTATATCTAAGAAAACCCGTACACATAGTTGTCAGATGTTTTTCTAAAAGCAGTCTATCTACTTTCGGTTGCTGAAGTGGGCGTCGGATTTGTTTAAATTCCATCTTGATGGAGGCCCAAGTCTTGAAGAACGGGCTGACTTGTTTTTAGAAGCCCAAGATCGTGTGAAGAAAAGGGCTTCGGTAAAACGTCCATAACTTTTGATCCGTAAGTCCGTTTCAGGCCCGTGACCACTCAAATCGAAGAGAAAAATGAGGCGGACGCAACTATAACTACCTTTGGCTAGTTACGGATTTTTCGAAGCCCAAAACCCTTGTTTACTATGAGTTATTTAAATTTTTCTGTTTTTATTTTATTTTTTGTTGGACTTGTTTTTATTCTAGCTCACAGCCCATCTGTCTTTTTAGGCCTGTTTAAGTTTTGTGAGCCTATTTAAACAATCTGATGTAACCCTAGCCAGAGAGTTATCAATTTTAATAAAAGTAAACCATTGGCCGCTGTTTGCCAAGAAATTTTACCCTAATAATTGGTATTCAATCGAATCAACAATTGTTGGAAGAATTATTTCTAGTATTCGTAGAATCAACAGATCTAGTTTGTTATCTTGTGTTTTTAGCCTACATCTGTTGGTATCAGAGCCGAAGTTCCTGATTAAGATGCCTCCAAGGAAAAAAAACAGGCTCTTAATGAGATACATGAACAAGAATTGGAAGATCGTGTTATGGCAAGAATGGAGGGGCGATTTGATCAATTCGTTGATCAATTGTCTGACTGGATAGATCAGTTGATGAACAGGCGTGGTAATCGTAACGTTTGGGGTACTGATGACGAACAGTCAGAAAACCCATTTGGGGAGGATGACGATTCATCTTCTGATGAACAGGAAGATGACCAAGGCAAAATCAAAGGGAGGATAACAGGCGTTGGGAATCTGGAATGAGAGTCGATATTCCTGATTTTGCTGGGGATACTTTGAGTCCTGAGGGGTTCATTGATTGGCTTGTTGCGGTTGAAGAGGTGTTCGAGTTCAAAGAAGTCCCTGAAAACAAAAGGGTTTTGTTGATCGCTACCAAACTTCGTGGTAGGGCATCCGCGTGGTGGCAACAATTGAAACTGACAAGGGAGAGGGTTGGAAAGTCAAGGATCACGAGTTGGCAGAAGATGAAGAAGTGCATGAGGGCTAATTTTATTCCTCATAATTAACAACGGCAGATATACCAGCGGTTACAGAATCTGAAACAGGGGTCTAAATCAGTTGAGGATTATGCAACCGAATTTTACCAGTTAATTGCAAGGAATGACATTCAAGAGATAGAAGATCAGCTTGTCTCCCGATACATTGGTGGTTTAAGAGTCCAGATCATGGATTTCGTTAACATGTTTGATCCAATGACACTTTCTGATGCATATCAGCGTGCATTAGCTTTTGAGAAGCAGAACCGTCGAGTGGGAAGTTTGTCCTCTCTTGCCATAACAGGTGCTTCTGGTTCGGGTAACGAGGCATCTCGTTTTGCTCCCAGACAGGCTAAATCAGGTGGTGGCAATACTGGACCAGTTTCTAGAGCAAGCGGTAGTAGTGGGTTAAAGTACTTTAACTGTGGTAAACCAGGTCACCGACAGTCTGAATGTAAGAAGGCTGGTAAGAGACACTTATTTGTTGATCTGGAGGGAGATGATGATGCGGCTTATGTAGAGTATGAAGAAGCCCCAGTTTATGATAAAGACCCGAGTGTGAGGATGAGTATGTGTCTGGAGATGTGGGGGTGAATTTGGTGGTAATGCGCTCTTGATTAACACCCAAAGCTGATGGAGATGATTGGCTCAAACATAACATCTTTCAGTCGACATGCACTATTTCAGGTAAGGTTTGCACTTTTGTTTGTGATTTGGGTAGTTGTGATAATTTGATAGCTGCAGACGCAGTCCAAAAGCTAGGATTGAAGACTGAAAATCATCCCAAACCTTATAAGTTACAGTGGCTTAAGAAAGGCGATGAGGTGACAGTTTCTAAGTGTGTCCATGTTCCATTTTCTGTAGGAAACACTTATAAGGATAATGTTTGGTGTGATGTGGTGCCCATGGATGCTTGTCACTTATTGTTTGGTAGACCTTGGGAGTATGATCGTAGTATAACTCACAATGGGAGAACTAATACTTATAGTTTCCTATTTGGGGGAGTAAAGATTATTTTGATGCCCAATAAACCCAAGGAAGTAATTAGTAAACCCACTGGTACTTTACTAACACTTTCGCAGTTTGAAGACGAGCTGGAGATGGGAGACGATGTTTTTGTGCTAATAGGGAAGGAGGTTGCTGAAGATAGTGAAATTCCTGAAGCCATGATTCCTTTACTTGAGGAATTTTCAGATGTTTTCCCTGATGAGTTACCTGATGGATTGCCACCATTGCATGACATCCAACATCATATTGATTTAGAGCCTGGGCCATAATTGCCTAACATGTCACATTACAGGATGAGCCTAGGAGAGCATGAGGAGTTGTGTAGGCAGGTTGATAAGTTGGTTTCTAAGGGTCATGTTCGTGAGAGCATGAGCCCGTGTGCTATTCCTACCCTATTGACTCCCAAGAAGGATGGTACATGGTATATGTGTGTTGATAGTTGAGCCATCAACAAGATTACTATGAGGTACAGGTTTTCTATTCCTCGCCTTGATGATTTGCTTGACCAGATTAGTGGTGCTACTATTTTTACGAAGCTGGATTTGAAGAGTAGGCATTACCAGATTCGTCTTAGACCTAGTGATGAATGGAAGACCGCTTTCAAGACTCATGAAGGGTTGTATGAGTGGTTGGTGATATCTGTTGGTTTATCAAATACACCAAGTACATTTATGCGTGTGATGAATCAATTGCTCAGGCCTTTTATTGGAAAGTTTATGGTTGTTTATTTTGATGACATTCTTATTTATAGCGCTTCTTATAATGAGCATGTCACCCATGTGAGGCAGGTCTTGACCTTGCTTTGGAAGGATAGTTTTTATGCAGCCACAAAGAAGTGTGTGTTCATCACCCCTAAAGTTTTGTTTTTGGGGTATGTTGTTTCTGGGGATGGCATACAGGTGGATGAGTCTAAAGTAGCAGCTGTTCAAGAGTGGCCAACTCCAACTACCATTACTAAAGTTCAGAGTTTTCATGGTCTTGCTTCTTTCTATAGGCGATTTACCCCTAACTTTAGTTCCATTGTGGCCCCTTTGACAGATTGCATGAAGGGAAAGTCATTTGTTTAGACGGAGGAAGCAGAGTTGGCTTTTCAGATTGTCAAATAAAAACTTACTACAACACCAATCTTGATATTGCCTGACTTTTCTAAGGTTTTTGAGCTTCATATTGATGCCTCAAAGGTTGCTATTGGTGGGGTTCTTAGTCAAGGTGGGCGACCTGTTACCTATTTTAGTGAGAAGTTGACAGGGCTGAAGTCTAGGTACACTACTTATAACTTGGAGTTTTATGCAGTGGTCCAAGCTGTGAAGCATTGACACCATTACTTGTTTCATAAGGAGTTTGTTTTGTTCACTGATCATGATTCCTTAAGGTATATTCGTACTCAAGATAAGGTATCCCATAAGCATGGGCATTGGTTGGCATTTCTTGAGAAGTTTACTTTTGTAGTGAACACAAAACTGATGTTTCCAATCGAGCTGCTGATGCCTTAAGCAGGAGGAGTGGTTTGCTTGTAATAATGCAGGTTGATGTTTCAGGACTCGATGTCATTCGTGACATGGTGGCTGTGGACCTATATTTTTCAGTTGTTTTGCAAGGTGTGCAAGCTGGGGAGAAACCAAATTTCTTTTTGCATAATGGGTTCCTTTTCAAAGGGAATCAATTATGTATTCCCGATTCAAGTCTTCGCTTGCAAATAATTAAGGAATTAAATGGTGAAGGCATAATTGCATCATTCTCCCCGCATCACTAATCAAAGCTTTAGGAACTCCGAATCTTGCAAATAGCCTTCTTAAAAACCTAATTACAATGCGAGCATTGTTTGTAGGAAGGGCTTGAGCTTCCACCCATTTTGAGACGTAATCTACTGCTACTAATATATATTTATTCCCTTTGAGTTTGGAAAGGGTCCCATAAAATCTAGTCCCCATATATCAAATACGTCACATACCTGAATGTTGTTTTGAGGCATCTCACTTCTTGATGATATGTTTCCTGATCTCTGACATGCATCACACTTCATCACATAATCCTTAGCATCCTTAAAAATGCTAGGCCAATAGAATCCAGATTCGTAGACTTTCCTTCCAGTAATCGACGCACTATGATGTCCTCCAGTTGGTCCGGAATGACAATGTGCCAGGATTTCAAATATTTTGTTCCCAGCAACACATCTTCTCATTACATTGTCCGAGCATAGCTTGAACGCATACGGTTTGTCCCAAAAATAATACTTAACTTGAGAGAAAAATCTCCTTCTCTTTCCAGGCGTCCAATTCAGAGGTATGATCTTTCCAACGATATAGTTAATATAATCAGCATACCATGGTTCATCGTTATTGAGCTTCGCCTTCAATATCATGAGATGCTCGTCTAGAAATTCATTAGTTATTTCCTCTTCTACGAAGGTTCCCAAATTTGGGTTCTTAAGTCTTGACAGATGATCTGCAGCTAAATTTTCTGCCCCTTTTTTATCCTTAATCTCGATGTTAAATCCTTGGAGAAGTAGAACCCACCTAATAAGTCTTGGTTTCGCGTCTTGTTTGCAGAACAAATAATTCAAAGCAGAATGATCAGTGTAAACCACAGTTTTTGATAAGACGAGATATTGACAAAACTTATCAAAAGAGAAAACAACTGCCAGAAGTTCTTTTTTGGTTATGGTATAATGTTCTTGGGCATTATTCAAAGTTTTGCTTGCATAATAAATTGGCTTGAATTTTCCATCAATTCGTTACCCTAAAACAGCTCCAACAGCGAAATCACTAGCGTCACACATTAATTCAAATGGCTCGTTCCAATCGAGAGATATGATGATAGGTGCGGTGGTCAGTTTTTCTTTCAAAATGTTGAACGTTTTTTTTTGCAATCATCAGAAAAATCAAACTTCGCGTCTTTCATCAAAAACTGGGTCATCGGTTTAGAGATCATTGAGAAGTCTTTTATGAAACTTCGGTAAAATCCAGCATGCCCCAGAAAACTTCTCACTCCTTTTACATTAGTCGGGTATGGTAATTTAGCTATCACATCGATTTTGACTCTATCGACTTCAATTCCAGCTCTAGAAATTTTGTGTCCTAAAACTATCCCTTCTTTTACCATAAAATGACATTTTTCCCAGTTTAGCACAAGGTTGGTTTCTTCACATCTAGCAAGCATTCTATCTAAGTTAGCTAAACAGCAATCAAAAGAGTTACCAAACACCGAGAAGTCGTCCATGAAAACTTCCATAAAGTCTTCCACCATGTCGTGGAAGATTGCCGTCATGCATCTTTGAAAAGTGGCAGGAGCATTACATAATCCAAACGGCATTCGTCGGTAAGCGAAAGTCCCATAAGGACAGGTGAAGGTGGTCTTCTCTTGATCCTCCGAAGCGATTGGTATTTGGAAGAATCCTGAAAATCCATTAAGAAAACAGTAGTATTCATTCCCACATAAACGTTCTAACATTTGGTCAATGAAAGGAAGGGGAAAATGGTCTTTTCGAGTTGCATCATTAAGTTTACAATAATCAATGCACACCCTCCATCCAGTAACTGTTCGGGAAGGGATTAATTCATTATTATCATTCAAAACTACAGTCATCCTTCCCTTTTTTGGTACAACGTGAATAGGGCTAACCCATGAACTGTCTGAAATTGGATAAATTAGCCCGGAATCAAGTAGTTTCACAATTTCGTTTTTCACAACATCTTGAACTTTCGGATTTAGACGCCTTTGGGGTTGGATTACTGGTTTGTAATCATCCTCCATTAAAATCTTGTGCGTACAGTATGACAGACTGATTCCCTTGATGTCTGACATTTTCCAAGCAATTTCCCCTTTTCTTCTCTCCAATACTTACAGAAGTGATGTTTTCTCATTTTCAGACAATTCTGATGAGATAATAATGGGAAAAGATTTGTCTCCATGAAGGTATGCGTATTCTAAATGTTGAGGCAAATTCTTCAGCTCTGGTTTCTTCTCATCAATATCGTTAGCACTGGCGGAATACATATGTTCGCTTGTAACATTATCGCCATTTTCCCACATAAACATTCTAACATTTGGTCAATGAAAGGAAAGGGGAAATGGTCTTTTCGAGTTGCATCATTAAATTTACGAAAATCAATGCACACCCTCCATCCAGTAAATGTTCGGGAAGGGATTAATTCATTATTATCATTCAAGACTACAGTCATCCCTCCCTTTTTCAGCACAACGTGAATAGGGCTAACCCATGAACTGTTTGAAATTAAATAAATTAGCCCGGAGTCAAGTAGTTTCACAATTTTGTTTTTCACAACATCTTGGACTTTTAGATTTAGATGCCTTTGGGGTTGGATGACTGGTTTGTAATCATCCTCCATTAAAATCTTGTGCGTACAGTATGACAGACTAATTCCCTTGATATCCGACATTTTCTAAGCAATTGCCCCTTTTCTTCTCTCCAATACTTACAAAAGTGATGTTTTCTCATTTTCAGACAATTTTGATGAGATAATAATGGGAAAAGATTTGTCTCCATGAAGGTATGCGTATTCTAAATGTTTAGGCCAATTCTTCAGCTCTGGTTTCTTCTCATCAATCTCGTTAGCACTGGCGGAATAGAGATGTTCACATTTAACATTATCGCCATTTAAAGTTCCCTGTGTAACTGGATACGGCGTATTGAGAGAATCAATATGCCGTATCGAGTTTTCTGAATCAGATCCATTCTTATCATTGCTACTGGTAGATTCACAGCATTTTAAATATGATTGATCATTGAATTTATTCATCCCCATGTAAAAACATCGGGCTCTTCATTTTCCAGTTCTCGAGCTTCTTCGTTGATCGTTTCGTCTAAGTCATCGATCCCGTAACATTCATCGTCTTCAGTTGTTGGTCTTTTAATTGATTGGTCTACGTCAAAGATCACCTCATCACCCCCCACTCTTAGTGTTATCTTCTTATTGAACACGTCAATCATAGCTCGAGCGATGGCCAAGAATGGTCTTCCTAAAATTATAGAACTCTTAAATCTTCGGGCATATCTAGGATGACGAAATCTATGGGAAGGACAAATTTGTCTACTTTTATGAGTACGTCTTCGATTATTCCTCTCGGATATTGGATTGACCTATCCGCAAGCTCCAAACTCATTCTAGTAGCCTTTGGTTCTCCCAAACCAAGTTTCTTGTACATCGTGTATGGCATTAAGCTTATGCTAGCTCCAAGATCTGCTAATGCATTATCAATATGTAATTGGCCAATGTCGCAAGGAATAGTAAAACTCCCTGGGTCTTTCTCTTTTGATAGAAGCTTGTTTAAAAGTACGGCAGAGCATCTATCGTTAATAATGATTTTGCAAGCTTCTTCCAACCTGATTTTGTTAGTTAGCAAACCCTTTAGAAATTTGGCATACTTCGGCATTTGAGCTAATGCTTCGATGAAAGGTAAAATTATGTGGAGTTGCTTTAGATTTTCCAAAAACTTCTTTTGTTGAACCTCATCTTTTTCTTTTCTCAATCTTTTGGGGAAAGGAACTGGTGGTGGTTGCACTTCATTCGATGGTTGAATGATATGTGAGAAATCACATATCCGTTTTATACTAAAAATGACCCTTAAAAGATGAAAAATGAACATATTAAGCTTATATTTTGTGTATTTGGTCTTTTGTGATGTGTTAATCTTAGGGTAAAATCTAATACTAATGAAAAAACCAAAATATCAAAATAAAAAATCAAGAATTAATTTCACTCTTCTGGCAACGGCGCCAAAAACTAGATGTGTTGTAGTGTATGGTTTTTTTTTATATGATTCAGTTTAAATTTATATTTTGCCCGACTCGACAAAAACACCACTTTAAGGGTTAGTATGTACCCGATCGTTAAGTAGTTTCGTGGTAAAGTAGGGGTGCGATCACAGAGAGCGAGTTAAAAATCTATCCATTTAATAAAAATCATGTTATCTAATCTATGTTAATTCTAATCCTATGTTAAACCTATGTCAGTTTAAATCCTAATTCTAATAGCGAAAGGGGGGGGGGGGGTTTCAGCCTGACAGACTGGCACGGTTTGGTTGGTGACTACACTCAATTCAAGAAACTGTTACCCACGCAAGCTAATTAATAAAAGATAAAAGAGCGGTCGAACCTTATGTAAGAAAACTGTATTAACCATTATTAATCTGATTAGAAAGTTGGTTTATTTATTAAGTGCAATGATTCTTCTCTTCGAGGTGGCATATCTTCTTAAAGACTAGGCTTACATCATCCTAAAAACCTAGACAACACATTAATTCCTGTCACAATTAAAACATCCGCATAAAGCCATCCTTATTTGCTGATTATAATCTTATCTTAGAGATTAAAGCAATTTGATCTAGTTTAAACCCTGCTCATAGAGACTTACATGGCAATCTATCACACTAGTAGTCCCGCATGTCTAACATCCAATGAAATCAAAACGTTATTTGTTGAATTATCTAGGTCACATGCTAGTCAACACGATCAATAAACCATTGGCAATATCCAATTAACTAGTTAAGCCCGAAGCGTATCCTAGACACAGACTTAGAAGGACAATATTTGTGTAACTATTATTCTAGGTGTATAAATTACTATATGGAGAGCTATCCCAGACTCTAGATCCGCTTGGTCCACTTAGTTAAATCCAGTTGAATGATAGGTCGCATACAAAAGCGCGTAAACAAGTATAAATTTATAAACATAATAATGGCTAATACCCGAAGGTATTAGCCTTCAATCGTCATAATAAATACAAAAGTAATAATTTAGCCCAAGGTAAACTAAACGAGTTAACGAATGATATCAAAAACTGAACGTTTACTAAAGTATATGGAATTACGCGATGTCTCCTATGGAATTGAATACGTTGCTCGACCTCTTCTGCTCTTTTTCTCCTCTGAAAATTGACTTTTGTGGTTTAGGTATCGAGAATATGATTTAGCACACTTAAAACTCGTTTTTGAGTTTTCTATTTATAATGTCTGGAAGTCGGTTCTATACGACGTATCCAATGGGTTGGATACGGCGTTTTAGGGATTTTTTAGAGTAGGGACCACGTTTGATATCTTCCAGAATATTATATTGATTCCATATCTTGAATATAGCGTATTGAGTCCTTTGGATATGGTGTATTGATCTTTAATCTTCTGTGATCTTTGGTGAGTGCAGGCACGGATACGTCGTATCTTCTTGATGGATACGGCATATTGGTCTTTAGAATAGTAATCTTCAAAATATCTTCATTTAAGCTCCAGAATGCGCGCCTTTTGCTATGTTTCACCAATTACTCCATAATTACTGCAATTCTCAAATATAAACGATTAAGTAATAACTATACAAACTGGGTTAATATCGTGAGATAAACGATGCTATAAAATAGACGTTATTTGATGTCATCAACATACAAAAAGAAATACTCTTAAGCTAAGCCAAGAGGAGGACATATGTTGCAACTAGATTAAAATGTTAGAGTATATGATCGAAAATTTTTAGATAATTCTATGAGTTTTAGACGGACTTAAGAGCTAGATACGACAAAACCAACTATTTAGTGACCTTAATACGAGTATAAATAACCTAATTAAAGAGTTGGATTAAAAAGTTAACTATCCCAAACGGCCAAGTTCTTACTGTAGAACCGGCATGGACGGTTCCTTTTGCGCAATGGAACCGCCTTTGCTGCAGATAGAACCGGGCCCTGCAGACAAGGTTCCTCAAAATTAAAAATACTAGAAATGTTCCAAATGATTTCTAAACCTATTTTACGCTTGAGATAGTGATTAAATATAGTTTCTTGATAATGCAAAAGACTCATGGAAAATATCCAACGCTTAGATCCTATGATTTTTTACTATACCAAACGCTCCTAATTCTAGAGGAGAATGGCAATCAAGAAGCATGAATTGCATAAAAACCAACCAAAAACATAAATGACTAAGTTTACAAACAAACATTTAAGAATTCAAACATAGATGATATGACGGATAAAAACATTCATATAAGAACATCTAAAAATTTCAACCAAACACAAGTTTAATGAAATAGATGATTTAGATTAGAAAATCGATTGCACTAACAATGACGTGAAAGATAAATAACAAAGGAAACAAGTAGGCACGAATCAAAAGATGGTGTTTTAGATAATGAACTTGCTTTAAAAGTAAGTCATAGATTTCTACATGAATACCAAAAATACTTTGACATAATATAAGTGCACAAGAAGAAAATAAATTATGTGGCAATGTCAAATAAGGAACAAGATAGAAAGATTATGCAAAACATGTTTAATCCTTAACATTTAGTATCACGATTACAAGCATAAAAGCATTTAAAAAAGAAACAAAACGTTTCCTAAGGATTACACATTTTTCAATTAAACGAATAGTTATCAAACACCAATATAACGACAAAACAAATAATCAAACAAGAACTTATAAACAACACATGTATATGCAAAACAAGATGTCATGATAGACTAACGAAGGAAAGATCATATTTACAACTAGTATTGAAAACGTAGCATTAGTGGTGTTTGGGAGACGGAGAACAAGTTGGTGAACTAGTGGTTATAGAGGATTGACAAGGATGAAATGGCAATATCAAAATGTGTAGATAATTTTAACGAAGTATCTTTGAAATGCTTCTTTTTCAACAAGACCAAAAATATTTAAAACTTTTGGCGGAAACGCCATGACCAAAAATTGACCTTTTGTTATTATCGTAGAAGTTGACAATAATATATTACAAATCCTTTGAGAATACATTTACATGAAACTAGACTCAATTATCTTTAAAATGGCGTGTGGCACAACTTCTAATTGCATACGATTGATTTTATACAAAATTCCTAAAATGACCCATTTTCTACAAAACTTGTTGTTTCAATCTTATACATGGCTAAAATGACCGAACCTCGACTTCTATAACTTGACATAACATGAAAACTTCTAGAATTTATTCTTAAAATATATACTTAAATATCAAAGACACACTTGGTCTAAATGAACCGCGGAACCGTTCTTTATGGGTTTTGCCAAACATTAGTTTTGACCCGTTTTAACCAAAACAATAACTTATTGCTTTGACACGCTTTGAAAAATTCTTTTAAAACTACAACAAGACATCATTACACTTCATCTTTGCTTGAGTATTTCGGATGAAACATTCAAGTTGCCAATCCCACATTGATGTGCATATATCTTGTAACAATATTCTACAAAACACTTAACTAACTTACTTGGATCTTATTCTTAAGAGTTGATATAGCATAAGCATAGAAAGATATATATGCCTATATGAGGTGCACGAAACCTAACATAAGATGTAACATGCATATTCATGAAATAGAAAAGCTAACACATAGATAACATGTAATCCCAAACACTAATATTACACAAAAATAACAAGTTCAAATACAAGATGTAAAGAGTATATAATACTAAATAAGGTGCAACAAGTAATCTAATACCATATTACACATTTTAAACATCATTTCTACTTATATGACTTATCTAAACACTTACGGAAAAATATTTTCAACAAAACTAGAAGTTATCCCAAACACTCCTTTCGAAACCAAATGGATGTGTAATTTTCTTAAATCTATCAACAAGCGAAGGAATGAAAAGATAGACACATATGATCCACAAATAAACAAGTTCAATTGCACTTTGAGATGAGCATACAATCAAGATAAGTAGACAATGCAAATTAAGGCAACTAGTCATTTATCATACGAAAAAAATTCTTTTCGCCTTGCGTTGAAAATATCAATGTATAACAAGCTTGATTAATGCCCAAAATACTTTAATTTTAAAGAGGGATGAATCAATGTTCAAAGGATACCAACTAAATTTGCCCGACTCAAAAGTTTGAGTTTTTATGTTAATGCAAAACTTGAAATTTTGGACACTTTGTAGTATTTTGAAAATTCAACCTACTTAAACTTATAATCAGTACCTCTAACCCATTTTATTAGGAACTAGACTCAATTCTCTTCGAAACGATAGGTGGCACGACTTGTACGGATTTACGGTTAGTATTTTAGAAGCTTTTGAAGTTGATCAAAATTTTGAAAAACCTTATGTAGAACCGGGTCCGCCGGTTCCTTTACCAAATGGAACCGCCTTTGTTAACGGATGGAACCACGGGTCTGATTGAATTTTCCAAAAACGCATATTTAGACCTGACGAAAAGGTTTAACACTTGGTAGCCTTTGAGGTAAGCTTATATAACATATATTTAACATTATTCAAGCTTGTATAACAAATATATTCAAGAATCAAGACTTCTAAGAATGAAACATTGACACACTTTTCATATTAAGTCTCGCTTTTTGGATAATTTGATACATGAATCATACTCGGTTTTGAAAACCATTTGTTTTGAAAACTAGAGCCACGTAGCTCTAATACTAATTGTGGAAAACGTAGAGGGTGGGGGGGGGGTGAATATGTTTTTGATTAAAATCTTAAAATTTTCGCATCAAACACCCGATCAATCATGACGTAATATGAAAAGTATCGAATATATTTTATGACTATATGAAAGCATAGAATAATCAAGTAATCACAACACAATCATAAACATCAAGTCACAACACAATCATAAAGTAAATAGAGAGCAAACCGGACACGATAATTTATAGTGGTTCGATCACGGAGCTCCTCTCCGCCCTACTCCACTCCTCGAGTACCCAACTCGAGAGTTACTTCACTAGATCAACAAGCTCCCTTCTCGGTGGAGAAAACCTTACACAACTTCGCTTACATTTTTTCTGGTACAAAGCTAAATATCGAGTCCTAGATCAAGGTAGAACCTACCCATCATCGCTTACACTTTATCTTGTACAAAGCTAAATACCGAGTTCTTACACATCGGGTAGAACCAACCAAAACCCATTATGTTTTATGGTCCAACATAACAAACCTTATTTTTTATGACACAAACACATAAACCATCTAATCTACAATGGTACAAATATGATTACAATGGAGATCTAAGACAATGTGTCTAATGGATATGAATGACTAAACTAAATGAACTTTCATTGATGGGAAGCCTTCAAATGAATGAAGATGATGAGATCTCTAATCTTGTAGATCTTCATATGTATATGCTTGGTGATGAATGGAAGTGGCAAGATCTCCAAAGCTTGCTTTGGTGGATGTAGATGGCAAGATCTTGATGATTGACTTGGTGGTTCATTTCGAGTGTATGCTTACAACAAATTGAGAGTTAGATGCATTATGATCATGGGGTTTTATGAATGAATTACTATAGATCTATATGTGTGAAAAATTGTAAAACCCTAAAATCAGAACAAGTGCAAAATTACCAAAATGCCCCTAATGTCAGAAAATTTAATAAAAGCATGA
>BQNB010121418.1:2779-15273 GCA_026074375.1 Tanacetum coccineum
AATAAGGGTAAAAAAAGGACACGTGGGACCACATATGTGAATGAAGTTAAAAACCAGTCAATTTGATGTGGAATGAATTATTCACATTGATTCCGTATCTTCATTTCTATATCGACAACCAAACAATTATATAATGAATTCAATCCATTACTTTAAATTCATACATGCATAACAAGGTTGTCAAGATCGGGATCCTACCCAGGATCGTTTTCGTCTTTGCAAGATCGAGATCGTAAGGTAGGATCGAGATCGTAAGATCCTACTATAATGTCTTTTTCTTAATAGTCTTTCTAATATTATATAAATCTACAAATTATTATATATCATAAACACAAAATTATATAAATATTTCATAGGAATGTTGTCATAAATTATAATTATAAAATGTTTAAGAAGATTAACTTGTTGTTTTTTTAATATCTAGGAAACACAACCCATAAATTCGTAGATTTTAGTTCGTGGTTCGAGAAAAGTAAGATCGGATCGTAGTAGATCTTAAGATCCTATGGTCAAGATCGGGATCCTATAAGATCCTAAGCAAGCAAAGATCCTACGTAGGATCTGGATCGTTTTTGCTTTGCAGTGTCGTAAAATCGTAAGATCCTAAGATCAGGATCGGGATCTTAACAACCATGATAATTTCCATTGAACTTATTGGCAAGGTATAGCTCGTGTCCAACAAGAAGACATTGGATTGGGGTGAAACAAATATTTCGCTACTTTCAAGGTACATATATGGGTTTATATTATACTAACACATCCAAAAGAAATCTAGTTTGTTTTGCAGATGCAGGATATATGCCTAATCCCCATACTGGTCGATCCTAACCTGGATATGTTTTCACAAGTTTCAATGCTACTATTTCTTGGCATTCCGTAAAGCAAACAATGAGTGCCACTTCATCGAATCACGCAAAGATCTTAGCCATCCATGAAGCGAGTCACTATTTATTCGATTCGGTTTTTGTCGGTTCGGTTCGGTTTCGGTTCGTTTTTGGTTTTTCTTGGTAAACTTCGGTCGGATTGCGGTTTCGTTTTATCGCGTTTCACCCCCAAACTCGATTTTTCGGTTCGGTTCGATTTTTGTCGGTTCGATCGGTTTTGAAACCAATAGCTCACCATTAATTGTATTGTGTAAAATTAACCTTCCCAATCCCGCAACATAATGTGGCGTAGATATGCGAAGTGATTTGTCCCCTTCTATTTGACAAAAAGCAAACAGATATATAGAACTATTGTTTGAAAGTAATAAGAAGGTTAGTTCTTATGTGTTAGATGAAGGTTGTTCAGATGACGGTTGAAAGGCGCAACCGTCATCAACAACGAACATGAGGCAAAAAAACAAGTTTAACATACTCTAAAAAACTACGACGTCATTGTGGATTGGAGGCACTTCATGTGTATGTCGGTTTAATAAAATGTAGGTTAATTAGTACCAATTGTATATATATTGTTGCGAATACCATGGCCAATGTCTATTTTCGTTATGCTGTATATTTTTGTATCATCTTTTTAAAGTACCCGTGAATTTCACGAGTCTTTTAGTTATTCTTAAATATTAAAAAGTGATATCTAAGATGTAATAAACAAACAAGATTAACCGCGCGTTGCTGCGGGTGTTAATTTTTCGCGCGTTGTTGTGGGGCATTAATTTTTTTTTTGTTTATTTTTTCGGTCTCATGTTTAATAGTTTGTTTTTGTTCTTATATAAAATGACAATCGCGCGTTTTTTTTTTTTGCCCAGACCGATAGAAAGTCGTAAATAGTTAAAGATGAGAGTACTTTCTGTAAAAAAAAAATTCTTATTTTTGGCCAAAAAAGAGGAGGGGGATAATAATGTTTTTTTTTTTGGCCGATGAACAATAACCGAGCCCATTGGGCCGGGGGGTACTGTAGCGCTACTGTAGCACTGTTCATTTTAAGCACTGTAGCAGTGCCAAAACGACGTAGTTTTACTTGTGAAATGTGTTATTTATTTATTTTTATTTGTTTTTTCGCACGTTTTTTTATGTTTAATAGTGTAAGTTTATTTTTTCCTGCACGTTACTGCAGGGCGCTAATTTTTCGCGCGTTGTTGCGTGTCATTAATTCTTTTTTTTTTCCTTTAATTTTGTGCGAGTTTATTTTGTCGGTCTCATATTTAATAGTGCGAGTTTACTTTTTCAGTATAGTCAATTCGAAAATGTTACCGCGGGTATTTTTTTTACAATTGGGCCGACCCAAATTTTTGGGCCTGTTTAAGTCAATTCGGAAATGTTACCGCGGATACTTTTTTATCTGAATGCGTCGGTACTTTTGTAACATTTTTTTCCTCCCTATTTTGTGCCGACAAATTTAAAAAAAAAAAAAAACTAATTGGGCTGGCCCAAATTTTTGGGCCTGTTTAAGTCAATTCGGAAATGTTACCGCGGGTATTTTTTTATTTGAATGCGTCGGTACTTTTGTAACATTTTTTTCCACACTATTTTGTGCCAACAAATTTAAAAAAAAAAAAACTAACTGGGCCGGCCCAAATTTTTGGGCTAAATTTTTTAGGCTTTTTTGGCCCAACACTGTAGCACTGTAACAGTACTACAATGCTTAAAATGAATAGTGAAATTGGTAAAAAAAAACTACGTGTTTAAAACCTAAAATGTGTAATAGTATAATAAGTGAATTAAATGTTTAATAACAAAAGGTAAAAAGTGAAAAAACTAAACGACAACCACTGCCCACGTCTCACTCAAAATAAGAAATTGAATTTTCACTTCATCTTCTCCAAATATCTTTGTCTCTGTCTGCTCTTCCTCCATTTTTTGTCTCTTTTCATTTTCACATCTTCTAATTCAGTTTCATCCTAAGGTGGTGCCGTATATTTTTTTAAGGTAGGTCCTCGAAAAAACTCATAGCTTACAACGGTGGCGAAGACGGAGGTGGTTAGGACGGTGGTGGTGAGAACGACGATGGGGTGAGGACGGTGGTAGTGAAGACGGCAGGACGGCATCAACACCATTCTTTCTATAACAAGTAATTGTGTCTGAATTTTGACTTTCTATTTAAAGAATGTCCCAAATGCTTTATAACGTAGTTATAGATAGATAACTCGCCCTTTGTATATTCGTGGGACCTCTATTTTTTGTGGCAGCTATTGGTAACCCATGAGAAACTATTGGTTAAATATGCCAGAAAACTTCACCTCCATCCAAGTAAGTCCAAATGGCTCTATGACTCCATGTCAAAATAAGTTTTATCAAAATTGTGTGTCAAAGATTGTAACTTAAATAGTCAAGCAAGTAATTGTATATGTGTCTTACATCATTACTGACATTAAAATAAAATATCAATCTTGAGTGGTTTTATTGGTGATTATCTAGATCAATAAGGGGTTACAAAAACTAAAATATAGTCATCAAAAACCAATACAAAATGCAACATATGTTAACTCAAGTGTGCCTTGGGATTTCCTGATGTTAGGGACCTCATTTTGGTTATGTTTTTTTAGCAAATGCCATTGACCATATAGATCATTCACTAAATCACAAAACCAAACGTTTAATCAATCAAGTAGGATAAGAAATTAATAACTTGTCTAAACCAAACATATCAGACACTTATTTTGCCTATATAAAGTATTGATTGACCAATATACGATCGAAAAAATATCAATGACTATTCCAATACATAAACCATTCATTTACATTAGGGTGCGTTTGGTTGGTATACGGGTTTAGAATTAGAATTGGATTTGGTTTAGGATTTAGATTAAGATTTGGTTTAGAGGTAAGAGAAAAAAAATACTTAAATAAAATGAAAATTAAAAATATTATTTAAAAATAAACGGACAAATGGCACAAAAAGGTACTACTTCCAATCAAGGTATCGAACTTTTTTTCTTATATAAAAAGGCATTAAACTTATTTTTTTGGCCAATTTAGGTATTTTCGTTAAATATTTAACGATTATCCGTTAAGTTTTACATTTCATACCGCTGCCACCACCACCACCACCAATCATCATCACCACCACTAAGCCTTTCCACCACCATCACTACCAAGCACCGCCTCCACTACCAACCCCACCCACCATCGTCGTACATCACCAACCTTACCCATCGTCACCAAGAACAAGGAAGAATGAGAATGTAAGGATAATAAGTTGCCTGTATTTTAAATTCTTTCCAAGAACAACATATTAAACCACAAATAAGTTAACGAATCACATGAGTCCATAAGTACAAACCAAGTAAATCGATTTATATGTTTAACTCAAAATTTATAGCGATTCAATTTCTAACTCCCTGACACACGATTGGACCTTTTAGTTAAAACCCACTACTGTTAACATTGTCATAGTCAATTTCAATGGATCTAAAACAAAACCCTTTAGAAGCTAATTTGGGAGAATTTCTAGGGATCTTAAAAAGCCACAACTAACTATCCATATCTAACCTGTTTATAAAACTCATAATCTCCAAGTTGTCTGTGTTGATTAGGTTTTTGCTTGACTTTGGATCACAGAATCGTTATCTTTCTCTGAAACTTGAATTAGATGGCTTTGACACTCTCAACTCGACTCTCCCAACGAGTAGTAGACAATGACTTAAGAGTCAACCCTTTCACATTATCTTTTAAAATTTGCCACCTCTTAGAAGAATTAGCAAATATTGTGTAAATGCGTTGAATGATTGCAAAAAAATCTTTAGCTTTGTTACAAGTGTTAAGCCTGTCACAAATGTAGATTAAGGCATATGACAACACACAAGGAGTATAATTGCTCTTGGAATTTAGATCTAAAAATTTCTTTTGTACTCCCACGGGATGTTTCCCTTTCTTATTTGATCCTCATTATCATAGCCTTGACCAGCACATCATCATATCAAGATCAAGAGCTTTAATTTCTGCTTGTGTAACATTCAATAATCTTGGACCATGTAGTATCAATCAAACGTTTAGAAATCCTAATAAGGATTCCTCAAACAATAAAAATCACGTATATGAGATTTTCACTATATCTTAATATCAAAGATAATTTCGTTTTGGTTGACTAGTGGTCAGGGGGTTAACCAATTAGTATCACGAGTAGTATTTTGCTGCTTTATCCTCTTAATAATTGTTGACCTTATTTCACGCGCTGTAATGTTCATCTATATATTGGATGTTGGGACTAGATTATGATGTGAATCTCTTCACTCGTGATGCGTCGCCTGCTCCTTGATATAACGGTCAAACAATATCCAACATTTCAAGCAACCAAAAAATTTCCATTGTTGGTCCCCCCCAGATGCAATCCTATAATTTGTTTTTTTTTTTTTTTAAAACACTAAATGCTATATTATGTTTGCAAATAAATTTCCACAATGCATTTTTATAATGATAATATTTTTCCAATGATATCTCTCTTTCTCAAATGCTTTTGCTCCACTTTTATAATTGTTTCTTTACTTTTCAATCTTCGTCGCTTCTAAAACCATTTAGCAATATTATTTACGTTCCAAGCTATCTTCATGATCTTTTAGTCTACAACCTAGTGTTGCCGTCTTCAATAACACCTCATTTGCAAGATGGCACTTTTGCAATTACCCTTTGCTATGTATTTTGAACAAAAAAACAAAAAAACTTTGTCGAAACATGCAATTTGACCAAACTTTAGGGACGATTTATGCAATTTACTCTATATTCCATAGAATCTTATTGTCGTCTCTTTTTATATATTCCATAAATCTTATTGTCGTCGCCACATTCGTCAAGGCAACATTCACATGACCAAACTAAAACTCCCATCCAAGATTCAAGGGCTGTAACAGGGAAAAAAATTTGAGGCAAATGTGAAGTAATATGCTATATTATCACAAACTCAAGTGCAGCGAACAAACATTTACATAATATCTATCTTAAAAGTGACGAAAACGTTAAATACCGTCTAACACAAGTGCATTAAAAAAGTGACATATAGTCGTTCTAAATAAAAGTAACATATAATTTCTTTGGCAAGAGACCACGACGATTCTTCATTGCTTGAAAGTTATTCATAACTACTTCACCATAAATACTTTCAAATACATCTTTCTGGATGTAGGTGACCAAGCAGTCGTTCAAATTCACAAATCCACAATCTAATCACACAGTGACCTCAATTATACGAACATATTAACATAGTATTAAATCAAAACCTTATTCATGTTTTAAAAAACAATTTCAAAAACAAATATGTAAACCTTAAAATTAACAAACTAGAAATTTTATCTTTTTACATTGAGTGGCCTTATTCTAATAACTTTGATAATTTAAAACTGTAACCAAATAGTTTTGTTATACCTTATGGTTGCTTAAATTTTGAAACCCACTTACACACAATAGATCGACTTTTTATTATATAAACAATCGTTTCACCTTTTAGATTAGGATATGTGGCAAATATTGAATGTTACGAAATACCCTTAATTTTTTTTTGCAAAAATATATGGAATTCTTGTGGGGCAGCTGCCCACACTGCCCCCCAATTGGTACCGCCACTGCCAAGATTGCCGATCACTGATTCTTCTAGCTAGTGAAATGATGGAGAGCTCCACGTCAATAAATTTGTTGTTCTTCTTGGCTTCTTGCGATCTTTTATCAAAAAGGTTATCAACGTACCAAATACCACGAGTCTTGATGCGTCTTTAATGCCTACTAAAGAGGTGTTTGTTTAAGCTTATTCATGTGCTTATGAGCACATATGTTCCTGGCTTATATTTCATAAGCTTAATTTTTTTTTGCTTATTTTTGAAACTGTTCAGCTTATATAAATTTTTTATGACATAACAAATGAATATAAGCCCACGAATCTCAAAATAAGCCAAGAAAACAAGGCACACAAAACATAAGCCGAAAACATATAAGCTCGTAAGCCAATAAATAAGCTTAAACAAACACCCATAAGATATCCAAAAGAAATTATATAAACACTGAATAGCCGACTAGAACGATGCGTTTTGTGTTTGCTGGGCTACCGTGTTTTAGGCTCGCCTAAAAAGATTGGGCAGGTCTTTAACATAGATACCATCGATGCACACATATACATATGTTGCAACATAGATAGTACCGACACACACATACACATATCTCCTGGAATACGCTCCGACACTTCTTTCGATATCCATACCCATCGTGCTAGAGTAAGATGTATGTTTGGTTTTTTAACGAGGGTTATTTGTGGGTTTTGTGTCGCGACTGTGTTGGGGGTTATGTTTTTCATGCATCGATGAGTTGGTATGTTGTTTTTTTGTGATCTTAGTTGTTTTGTATGTATAATTTTTAGGCTGATTTCGTGTGTCGGTGTTCTTCTCGTGCTGTGATTATTATTTGATCTTATGGTCTTTGTATTATGACATTATTGTATGATGTTGGTAGCTTATGGATATTATTTGATCTTATGGTCTTTGTATTAAACATTTGTTTTGGCTTACGGATATTTTGGATTTGTTCTTTGTAGTGGTATGTTAGGGTTGAGGTTTTTTTGGTTGTCTATGATTATTATTTGGTGTTGGGATTTTGTTGTATGTAATGGTATTATTATTTGGTGCTCAGGTTTTGTTATTTGTAGCTTACGGATATTTTAAGTTTGTTGTTTGTAATGGTATGTTAGGGTTAAGTTCTTTTGTTGTTGTTTGTAGTTATTGAGATTAGTCATTCATGTGTCGGTGTTCTTGGTGTGCTGTGATTATTATCGTTGGTGGTTGTTTTGCATGTGTAGTTTTTAATCCAATTTGGCTTACGAATAAGGGTTGAGTTTTTTGGTTGTTTGTAGTTATTATTCATGTTCCGGTGTTCTTAGTGTACTAAGATTATTATTTGGTTTTATGTTGTTTGCGTTCTCACATTATTGTATGTTATGGATGATTCGGGATGGTTTGTTACAAATGTGTGTTGGGTTTGTCACCTTAAAATTGATAAAGACGACGTCATTTAGCTGCTGAATGAGTTTGGCTTTGCGGTGTTACATTTTGAATGTTTATTCTTTTCTAAAGTTGGCATTTGTGTTTCGTGCGTATATCATATTTTGTCGATGATGATTCGCGTATGCATTACGTATGTTAGAATGTCTTTACCCATGTTTGTCTTTAGGTGAGGCAACCACTAACTTTTGTGGTTGCGGCCACGTGGGACCAAGTATGTTGATTGTATTTGATGATTGGTGAAAATATTGTTGCTAATGTGTGTCTTTTGGCGAGGTACCCATTATATTATGTGGTTGCAACCATGGATTGACCCGAGCCACAATTTAAAAAAATCTAAATATTATGTAAACACTCAATAGCCGGCTAGAACGAAGTTGTTTTAGTGTTCCTGGATTCTCGTGTTTTACGCTCGCCTAAAACAATTGGACCGATATATTTTTTTGTTATTCAGTTTCATCTTTTAGAAAGTGTTATTAATGATATGGTGGCGGGGATGGCATATGACATGTGTGGTTGTAGCCATGCCGGTTGTGAGATGATTGGTTGCGTGCGGTTACATGTTTAATGACCATCGTACGTTGGCGTTGGTATTTTCTCTTGGTATGTTCACCATGTTTGAGGCTAATGTTGCCTTGAGTCTTTACACATTTGGCGGCTAAAACGTCATCGTTTTTATCTGATGGGGGCTTGATATTTTAATGGGTTTACTACCTGCTCACGCTACTCACACAGGCTGATTTCTTCGAGTATCACGAATCCACGTTTCTTTTTCCGTTATCATCTTCTTACATAGGTTTTTATGCTTTTCTTTGAAAGGTTAGACTAATTGTGTATGTCGTATGTAATATAATTTTGGGGATGATGATTGGTGTCTACGTTGTATTTTTTAAATTTTCATTACCCGTGTTTGTCTTTTGGCGAGGTAACATGTATGTTTTGTGATTGCAGCCATAGACCACGTTTGGTGATGGTATTTGCTGCTTGCAGACCTGAGCCACAATTTTCTAAAAAAGGGATGTTTTGTTACCTAATATTCAGTTACTCAATTTTTTCCTTTTGCTGCGTTTTTGTTGGTAGCCCGATCACGATCTTCGGTCCCACTGCTTTCGAATTTGCAAATGAATTTAATGTTAATTCGGATGTCTCTTGGAAATTTGCTTCCATCAACCGCACTGCAACGTTTTGCTTCTGTAAGTTACTAGAATTGTTATAGATTTTTTTGGAACGTAACTTCTTTGGGCTATGATGAATCATTAAAGGCGCCTTTTTGTTGGTTTAACCATTTGCAACGAATTTGATTTACGAGCCTATCTATGCATGAAATTGCACATTTTTTGCGTTTACGATATTTGTTTATTAGTCTTTGTATTCACCCATGTCAGTGTGCAAAGAGTGGAAAAATAGGTGCTCAGTTGTATAAGTGAAATGCGATGCCCGGTCCGTTCGTGATCCTGCAATTCACATACATAACTAAAACTCCTATGTTCCCCATCTTTCACACTGACATTGATGGATATATTGTTGTCATCATCCTATACACTTGAACGTAGCAATTTCTCAGGTTTTCGGATCATGATTTGTAGACAGGGGTGGATCAACATGCAAACAATTAGTGTATTCACGGCATAACCCCTTTAAGCTCCTTATCAGTGTAAAAAAATCGAAACTAAAGTTTATGTAATCATTTTACCTTTGGTGCATATCGTAAAAAGATGATAGAAATTAATGGTGTACACCCAAAGGTTTCTTCAAATCAACTAAGCAAACAAATGAATATTTTGAATAAAAAACAAGAAAATGGATAAGTATGTTCAGGTAGAGATATACAATGAAGAAGAAGAAAGAGGTAAAAGAAGACCATAAAGAAACTAAAATTAATACAGTTAGTATTTACTAGTACTCCTTTTCAATTGCATGTTCCCATTAACACATGCACCACCCACTCAAATAATATTATATAAGCTATTTATATAACTATTTAAGAGTTAGGGATCAAATAAGAAGTTTTCTTAAAATAAGAAGGATAAGAAGTAACTATAATCGCATATTCGAGATGCACCGACTTAAATTTGATGCATCTCTATAATCTTAGATGCATTATAACGCATCATAATGTGTTTTCTAGCTTTTAATTAGATGCATATACGTATATTAGATGCATTTCATTTTTTATCTTGTTTTTTGTTCCTCTGCATGTGTTGAAATCATGAAAATTTGCACCATCTACACATCAAATTAATTTTCGAAACTCAAAATGATGCATCTACATGAATAGAAATGCATCTAATGCAAGTCGTTGCATCTCAAATGTGTGGTTTTAGTCACTTCTCACCACTTCTTATTTTAATTTACTTCTCACTGGATCCCTACTCTACTAGTTAAATTTCTAGTACTACTTTTTTGGCATTGATTAGTGGGTGTGAATTATATTCCAATTTAACTGGAAGTTATTTTTATTAGTTATTTATAGAACTTTAGGCCACACTTGTGTTTTAAAACAAACAAGGCCAATATTGCAGTGTTGTTGATAAGAAAAGCAAATTTTAATCACCAAATGCATCATATTTTAATTTGTAGCATATTTGCTAGTATCAATATATGGAAAAATCAAAGGAAAAAATGGGAAAAACTAGACCCGGAAAACCAAAAAAAAAATTCTTAGCTTGATAACCAAAATTCTCTATTCGATCGTGCACACCCTTTTACAAAATCTTAGATCCGCCACTGATTGGAGAAGTCAGTAATCTAAATAATTCAGAGAATATTGTTCGACCGTATACCAGAAAAATCGGTTACGACTATGTGTACATTTCTTTGTTGTGTATTGAAAGAAAGTCTATTTTCAATGAACAACTCTACGTTACGAATTCTTCGGATTCGAATTATTTTCATGCTACATGATTATTTGAATGCCGAAATGGTCGTTGGAGAATATGAGTGTGTTATCACCACTATCACTTCAAATCCCACTCAAATGGTTTGATAACGCTTAAATTGAGTATACTTTTAAGAGCGTTATCCGTGTTTTATACATGCTATTTGGTTAAACTAACGAGCTATGTAGCTCATATTCGTACAAAGTTGTATCTTGTGCTCAGTTAGCAAAAGTCAAGGAAAGTGAAGAAAAGACGAAGAAATGATCAATAAACAAAGACATGTGCATGTACGAAGATTTCCCACAAAGAACGAGTCTCTTAGAGGTTTTATCGAGAAGAAATATCATATGGAGATCATTTCCGGGAGCAAGGTAAAGTATTTTATTGACTTTGGAGTCATATGAGTCAAACCCGACCAAGAAACGAGCACCTGGGAAGCTAAAACGAAGAAAAGAAAAAAAATGCCAAATCTGAAAATTCATCCAGACGGAAGTCTCCTCCTTCAGGTCGTTAGGCTGAAACATGCCAAAGTGACAAAATGCATCCAACCGCCAACCCGAGCCCGCAGACGAAAGGTTGGATGAAATTGTTCAAGTTGCATTAATCCAGACGAACGACCCAGCCGAGGAGCCGCCCGACTGGATGGACCTGACATCCCAATTGCATTTAAATTGTGTAATTATGTTCCCCAACCTCTCAAGTCCGATCAAGTCTCCTTATTAACTCATTTTCTGGAACTTTCATGAACCTTGGAGGCCAAGGAGTGTTTCAAGTATATATACAACCATTGGGCCTATCATATAAAATCTATCATACTTTTCTTAACCATATCATCTCATATCTCCACCACAACACGCATCAATCTCTCCTACCAACACCCACCCTTTTCCAGAGGTGTTGGAGGGTCGGTTTGGTCGCCACCTACAACCATAAACCTTGAACAAGTTAGAGAAGAAAGCCACGATCCATAAACAATCAAATCTCCAATAATCCTTATTACCAAACACCCTAAGGACATACACTCACAACATGAGGCCGATTTCCCAGAAGGTTTTGGGTAGGAGGAATTGTATTTTTGTTGTTGCTTTTGGTTATAATCATTGAGTTACTTTGGTTGGATATCTAGCCTTTGGTACTTTGAACTATAATGTTTGGTAACTTCTTCTTTAATATTCAATCATGTTTATGTTCATGTTTGTGGTGATTCATGTGTTTTGTGTGTTTGATTTTGTGAATGATGTGTTATACTTGTTTGGTTCATATGAAAACTTGTGATAAAAGGATGTTTGGATTTTATTAGTGTTTGTTTGGATTATGATGATACATCGTATTTGGTTAAATTGGACATTGTTGTTGTTTATTATTTTGGTTGATCATTGTTGAGTCTATAGGTTGAAAAAATTCTCAATAGTGGTTGATTTCAATTCATTAATCGACAAATGATTTGGTCTTGTGCTTTGCAACGATTGTGCAAGAGAATTAATAAACATAACAAGTAAAGGTTTAACTTAGATTAATGTCGAAAAAAGTCTTTTGAATATGTGTGTTCTAATCATCTTTCAAGTAAATGGAAATTACCAATCGATAGCATCAAAGTCTATAGGTCGAAAGGATTCTTTGTTGCTGTTGGTTTATGCATAAGGCTCATGACATAACCACTTGATTGAGACTTATGTATAATTGATTTATAAGACACTTGGACT
>BQNB010121419.1:4857-20462 GCA_026074375.1 Tanacetum coccineum
TTGGTTGAGATTTTCTCCATACCTTTGCAGCAAGAAACCTATACAAGATGGTAATTTTTGTGAGGATACACGCATAATTGAATTAGCAAATGAGAAATATATAGTATAGCAACGAGCAAAATTGCAATGTAAATATTCTTCATATAAAATACCCCTTTTTCACGTATGATAAAGTACACTACATTCATAATTCTGGTAGTATCAGTAATGATAAAAGTATACTACATTCATAATTCTGGTAGTATCATAGTTAATGTCACGAATATTATGATTATATATATACTGAAATACTCGACAAATTTCTGAGCTAAAACTGTATATTTTGAGTAACTCTAACCAAGTCCAAGCGATTAAGTGATAAGTGTATTCAGTAAAATGAAAGCTAAACTGAGCAAAACTTTATAAACATCATTGAAAATTACTAATAATTCAAAGAGTCACAACCTGAGGGATTTTCCACTTGTGTATTTCTTAAAATAAAGTTAGAACACAGACAATTTCAAGAGCACTGATTTGAGTTTTGGTAAGTAAATGATCGATCTATTATATACAAAGGCCGGATTCAAAATTTTAAGACTTTCTAGTTTGAATATGTAAAAATGTCTCTTTGCGTATGTGTTACGTTCAATCTTCACGCCCTATGCATGATTGAAAGTTTATTTACTTATTTCAGACCTTGCCAACTCTTTCATTTGTATTATACTTCCCATTGTTTTGTGTTTATGGCTTATGTGCTGTAATAATTTGCATAAAACTATACCCATTTTGACATTTTAAAGGTTATATTGTTAATGTTCCAACCTTCATAGAGGCATACAAATATATAATTACAATTTAGGCTTATTAATTAATGTTAATAACCGGCTATAGATAAAGGGGCATATATAATGAGGTATGATGTCTATTGTCTAAACAATACTTTTTTCGAAAATAAATCAATTAAAAGCTTTTTTTAGCAAATAAGTTTTAGGTAGCTACGTCAACATTCCGAAAGGAAGGCTTTTACCCTGGTTTGAAGTTATGTTGTGTGTTCAAACAGCGTAAATTATTGGGCTATAAGATCGAAATCATCATAACAAAACGGTCCATTTTTCCGTGTGGTTTCATTCTAGAAACTACCGGCGATAAAAAGAATAGGGTCAATTACATATATACCCATTAAAACTTGCATATTTGCATATATACCCAAAACATGCTTAATTTCCATTATACATCATGCATTAAAAACTTGTATTTTGGGTATATATGCAAATATACAAGTTTTAATGGGTACTAGTTGGATACCCGCGCATAGCGGCGGCGATAAAAATTGCTAACCCAACTCGCTCCGCAATTCCCCACCCGCTTAGAGAATTCGTTTGTTTGGGTTTCTGTAGCTTTCCCGCAACATCATATTAACATCATTCTCGCTTGTATAAAGACTCACACACTCTCTTACCCATTAAACATTGTCTCCAAAAGTATATATTTTTTACGAATCAAGTTTGTATTCAAATTAAAGTTAAAGTTGTTAAAAAATTCAAAATAAACCCACAAAAAATATGAAAAGCTAAAAATTTATAAAAATATATCAAAATGGATGTTGAATTAAAGATCACGAAATTTTAGAAAATACGGTGAAATTAAATCATAAATAAAATAAATAGATAAAAAGATATGTCAAATTGAAAATAAAAGTGATTTTTTAACTAAGAAGTGACACATGTCACTCTATGATGTGATTTTCTAAAATAAGATGGATGATTAAGATTGCACCTCCTTATCTTAATTTTTAATGGGACCCACATTGTAAATGCTTTATATAATAGTATAGATATATGCAATTCCCCCAAAAAGAATATATAGGTCATGAAACTTACTTCTTCCATCCCATTTTTATTATTCTCCGACAAAAAACACACAGATTAAAAAAAAATTATAACTAATGTAGTTTTTCTTTAGCAAATTGACACTTTTACTCTTTCTCTTTCTCTACCTAAACATTAAATGCACATACACCATTGCCACCAAACATTTAAGGTTTAACTCCAATTTACTTTAGACGAGACATGCAGAGACTCGTGCGATGCACACGAGTTGCATCTAATTGTTGAGTGCATACGTTTTTGTGAGTTGGGAAGGTGTAAGTATGCTGGTGCATGTAATTGAAACATGACGCGTAATGTTTAGGCAATTAGGTATAAAATTATTTAAATTTTAAGTTGAGTTAAAGGAAGCTTAAAAGCATACGGCTCTTTCAAAATAAGTTTTAAAAACATGATTCCGTTTCATTAGGGCGACGATTAAAGCCGTATGGGGGACATGTTCAAATGGAAAGTTAAATAATTCATCAAATTTGTATAATAATTGCTATTTATGTTTAGATTCAGTTAAATGTATGCATTGAAACGGTGCTATATACGTTTCAGTTGTATATGTCTTCATTTTTCACTACTGCTGCTACTGTAAATTCATAGCATAACACATGTGCCTTTGTTGCTGTAAATGATGTTTGTGACTGCATTCAGTTATTTGCTATGTGCAAACTTAAACACTACTTAATTTTATTTTGAACTAAATTCTATATTTTGATTGTAGAACTCATATTTTGTAAATGTTTTCTAAAAGGGAACTTTTTTAAATCCAAATTGTTTCCAAATGGCAGCTGACTGTTATCTACAAATGATTTATATGCCCAGACGAAAGCACATTGTTAAAATCATGTAAATTTTGTATGAAACATGGTTAAAAGTGATGGTTCCACGGAAATTGGTATATAAAAAGACAGAAATGATAATATTTCTCATAACCCCTCTCTCATAATGAGGTAGCCTTAATACAGATAGAAAAGGATAAAGATCCTCTCATGTTCATTTGAACATGAGAGGTAATGTTCTGCTTTATCTGATTGTACATTTGATTAAAAGATGGTATTATTAACAACTATAAAGATTAAATATGTTATGAAGCTTTACTCTTGGAGCTCACATACTCATTCATCCAATCATCCAGGTTGGCTTCTTAATGACTCTTCTCGGCTAGTTAATCTGATCAACTTGTTCTCCAAAGAGGGCTGATGATGTGTTTCCATCAAGGGCACTATTTGTAGCTGCATAAAAATTGGCAGCTCAGGTTGGCTTCTTAATGACTCTTCTCGGCCAGTTAATCTGATCAACTTGTTCTTCAAAGCGGGCCGATGATGTGTTTCCATCAAGGGCACCATTTGTAGCTGCATAAGAATTAGAAGCTCAAGAGGCCTTTAGGACGGAAGATATAAGCTCCAGAGGCCTTTAAAAAGTAGAAACAATTTTAGAGGATGAACAAAATAATGTAACTCAACTTCAAGTAAAACATTTAGAAAAATTATAATGAAATAAAATAAGTTCAGTAAATCTGCATATACAGACAACCTATCACCCTGATCTTGTTTGGAACAATAGTTTATGATGTACCATGGATTCTTCACCCTTGGTAGCAATGTGCAAATAAAGAGATGTTAATATTGTTGAAGATTGTGAGGCTTATACCAACCATCGGTAAGATAAGTTTAACTGAGAGAGGAGTTTTCAAACTTAGTAATATCCCTCGCATTGTAATTGTAAACTTGACCTGGGTGTGTGTAGTTCTTAATGTTTCTTGAGTGTGTCTGTTTGTACCACCGTGCAGCTTACACGGTTGTGCATTGAACCCGACCGGAGAGTTTTGGCAAGAGCTTATTAATCTCTCTGGTTTGATCCCGTGGACTGCCACGACTATCCTTGTCGTGGATACCACGTTATATCTTGTGTCGATTTACTTTTCGCTATTTATCTTCTGTAAGCTGTTGTATTCTTTGTTGTTCTTACTTGTTTGGTTATCGTTTGTGTGATCCTTTGTCGTGGTGTTATATTCCCCAACAAGTGGTATCAAGAGCCGAGGTTCGAGAAGAAGGAATCATACAACAAGGAGAGCCATTACGAGAAGAACAAAGACTTGTGTTTGGTTCGTCATATTCTACACAACGGTGGTAGAATTGACATTGGCGGGTTACGATAATTAATGACAGAAGACGTGAAGTTAAATATCGACAGAGTCAAGAGGTGTTAGTAGACATTCTGTAGAGGATATTAACATAGTTGCATAGCATGGGTTGAGTTCAGAAAACACTCAGAGCCCAGGTGGGAGCTCAGATACGAGCGAGGGGTCCTAAACCAGTGGGAGCTTCGAGGATTATGAAAGATCAGATGAAGATTGATGCTCTGAGAAGCAAGTGCTTGGTTTATGTGGCTTACAGTTGGTGACCAACAGTCAAATGAAGTCTGTTTATAGGCAGTTGTGTAATCCAAAAGAGAGGTGAGAAAAACTGTGAGAGAGTTTGTGTTTTGAGGATAATGAGAGTTGAAGCGTCTCAATTTTAATAATCATAGAAGCTTTACTCTTGGAGCTCACATACTCATTCATCCAATCATCCAGGTTGGCTTCTTAATGACTCTTCTCGGCCAGTTAATTTGATTAACTTGTTCTCCAAAGAGGGCTGATGACGTGTTTCTATCAAGGGCACCATTTGTAGCTGCATAAAAATTGGCAGCTCAGGTTGGCTTCTTAATGACTCTTCTCGGCCAGTTAATCTGATCAACTTGTTCTCCAAAGCGGGCCAATGATGTGTTTCCATCAAGGGCACCATTTGTAGCTGCATAAGAATTGGAAGCTCAAAAGGCCTTTAGGACGGAAGATATAAGCTCCAAAGGCCTTTAAAAAGTAGAAACAATTTTAGAGGATGAACAAAATTTATGTAACCAACTTCAATGTTAAAACATTTAGAAAATTATAATGAATAAACTATGTTCAGTAAATCTGCATATACATACACCTTTCACGTTCTAATTAAGTACGTGCAGTACCTGATCTTGTTGGAACAATAGTTTATGAGTGTTTTATTCTTCACCATTGTATCATGTGCAAAGAAAGAGATGTTAATATAATGTTTGATAAATTAGCATAGATTCATTTATATCAAATGGCTGCTGCAAAATGATATAAACAATAAATTTGAATCTAAGAAATTGCAGATACCAAGTTTCTGTTATTGATATAGCGTGTAAGCTTTCCCTCATCTGTAGCATAATGCAGCTTCAAATTTCCTCCACCAACTACTGTAGTCTCATCCCCAGTACAACACATTTGATCAGCACGTAAAAGTGTAGACTTGTGTTAGAAAAACCGAGACTAATAAATTTGAGTTCTGAATAAAATGGAAAACAAACCTCAACTTTAAAGACAATACTACCTTCAAAATGTCTAAAATTGACGAAAAACAAACGGCTTGATAAAAAAGAACCTAAAAAAGCAGTAAACATGGTATTCATAGTTCCTAAACCGGAAAGATTAATCTCCAAATCCTCTTTCAGCTTCAGTAGTCCAATATATCCTTCATCGATCATTCTGTAATAGAATATAAATAAGCTTTAAAACCAATAAACCCTTAACACTATTAAGAAACACAGTATACTCGTAAATGTTTAGTACTTATAGGATAATAGCATGATCTTATAAGTAACGATTTGTAAGCAACAACGCTTCAAGAACAGCTGGAGCAACCTAGAATCCTTTATACTTGATCAATTCCTTTAATCTATCAACAATGAAAAGCGCGTCATCGTCATCACATGACTTTATTACTACGTATTTGTTAAACATGCTTGCGAAATTTCATAAAAGAAAAGACACGTCTAATTAAATTCTATTTAGTAATAGAACTACAATATCTTTTGTTGAATTAGTATTGTAAACACGCAACCAATAATGAACAGAAATCAAAATATAAAAAGTAATAACAACATAAAGTATAAGGAACTCACTAATAGTATGTGGTATTGCAGGTGTCTGTAACCCATCATCACAACGTAGGGCTGAACTCGACTGGCCCTTAATCAATTATCCAAACAGCCCCTTAAATAAATTTTGTCCAAACAACCCCTTTTGGTCCAAAAAAAATACTGAACTACATGCTATTCAAACAGACCCAGAAATAATTTTCTGTCCAAATAGCCATTGAAACACATCTTTCCAAACAGGATGGACCGACCCACAAAACACATTTGATGAAATAACATTTAATAGTATTATTAACTATACTGCATAGTTGTAAAATATCAGTGAACAAAATGCTTTTGATAGTGTATCTCAACATATACCCAAGGATAAGAAATACCATTCAAATCAAGCATGAACAAAACCTAAAAATATTAAATAATATGAAGTTAAATACCTCTTTATCCATCACAATTTGGCTTGACTATGAATCTGCAAGCTGTCAATTTCGAAAAACAAATGTTTGCATGACACCCAACATAAAAATAAGACACGTTTAAACTTTGTTGAATACGTTAACTACCTCATTGTGCAGGAGAGACATCACCTTCTCAAGATCAGGTTACAATAGAGTGGTGTCAGTGATGTTATTGTCCTGTTAACGGAAGGATGTAAAATATAAATATCAAATGCCGCCTTTTAATGCAATGTATAGTATAACTATCGAAAGTCTTGCCCATTATGCTAAGGGTTTCTGGAACGAAGCAATCTCAACACTTAGAACTAAGTAATAATAAGCAATTCTAATTATTTCATTTATTAATCCATGATTATAAGTTGACTCACTTGTATCTCAAGTTTTTTTGACTCACTTATACCTGAAAGATCTGACCAAGAGTCCTTAACTTGGCTCCTCCTTTTTCACATTAGAAATCACTGGCCATGATTTGAGATTTCGAGCGCATTTTTCAAATACAAAGGCTTTCAAAAGTTGTGAAAGGGAAACAATAATGGCACATGACCGATTCAAGTTTGAAATTAAAAAATGCTACCTGATAATAGAGATGCATCAAGGTTCGGGTTTGCTGTTTTCATTTTTCCAGCTACTCCATTTATTTTATCCATTTTAGCACATGAAACGTTCATACTTGACACTATTGAAAGTTAGCAACAGAAACAACACAAAGCATAATTACCCACATATAATGTTACAGTAACAAATTCAATAACTATAAAAACTGTACCACAAATAATAGATTAAGGGGATGCTTGCATTAGCTTATTTTTTGGCTAATGCACTTATCTCACTCAATTTATGTTTCATAAATCCATGCTCTTCCTAACAGAACTAATAAGTTATGCATCAACGTTTTCTCTAAATCAAGCTGGCACAGTCACACTCATTAGTCGACTTGATGAGAATTTCATAGATTTTGGTACAAATGTAGATAAAAAAACTAATTCAATATTCTAAATTAATACTAAAATTAATTACACATCTTACATGCCATTTTAAGGTAAAAATCCGATATGTTATTCTTCTTCTCCATCTCGTCACACAACCTGAAAATCAATAAATTAGGGCTTAACAATACTATACATCTACACAAACATCAAATCATACCATCTTTTAATTTTTACCTGTAGTGATCTTAGGTGGTGGTGGTGATTGAATCTGCTCGCCCATCTTACTTATGGCCGAAGTTATCTGTAGTGGTGGTGGTGACTGGATTCAAAAACCATATCATTAATGCTTAACATTAAATCTTTGGTGGCTTTTAGTTTTCTGTGTGGTTGTGGGGTTATAATAGCAGGAACTTTTCACATTCATGTTAAGATGGTTTGAGATTCATAACTGCAGCACATGTGCCCTTCATATTAAATAGCTGGAAGATTGAATGAAGGGCATTAAGTGGAACGATTATGAACATCGCTTGAATATAAGTTTCAAGTTGCTTAAGCTTTTAATAAACACCATTAAATAAGGGGCTGTATCTTTTAATATAATAGATAAACTTGTTAAATCTAATTATACCGCTATTATTTTCACAAAATAGTGTACTCTACAATTTAAATTTCATTTTTTTCACAAAACATACGGAGGCAAATTTTTGCCGTCAGTTTCTATGTATAAAAAATCTATTAGCCTGTACATAATTTTAGTATGACCATAATAGGCGTGTCTTATTCTTGGTATGATTATATTATCCTTGTCATGATTAGCTGTAGATTAGATGTAGGTTTTATCTTGGGATAAAGCTTTTCCTTTATATCCTATACATACTGTATGTTTTGTGAAGATAATCAAGGAATCAAATTAACCTTCAAGATGGTATCACAACCACATTTTATCTCCTAATTTCTCTCTCGAAAATCATGATCCTCCCCCCCTCAAATCTGTCGTATTTTTTATAACCCCTAATCAACAACATCGGCTGCCATAGCTGTAGAAGACAACCCACCACCACCACCCTCTTCTACGGACAAAATTATTCCCTTTAGCATACCTAACAAGGTCCCCATTAAATTAGACCTTGAAAAACACAACTACAATTCTTAGAGTTCTTTTTCTCTTATTCACCTTGGTAGTCTTGGGCTTAAATCACATGTGGAAGCAGAAACCACCTCTACTAATCCCGAATAGTGCCAACTTGATGATCTTATCAAGATGTGGATCCTTGGATCCTTGTGTGACTCTCTTCAAGAAAAAGTCGTTACCACACCGGGTAATGCAAAAGCACTATAAGGTCATCTCAAAGATCTCTTTCATGATAACAAGGATGCTAGGGCAATTAACCTTGGCAATGAACTCCGTTCCATCAAGATTGGAAAGATGACGGTTAATGAGTATTGCACCAAAATTAAGTCTATGGCTAATAGACTCAAAAACCTTGATTGTCAAGTAAGCGAAAAAAACTTGGTGATTTATGCGGTTAATGGACTTGATTCTCTCTTTGCCATACTTGTTAAAATCATCCGCCATCGCGAACCTCTTCCTACCTTTGAAACGATACGTAACATGCTACTCTTGAAAGAGTCATCGTTCAATGATGATTCCGACGCTACCACTAATTTTGAAAGTAGCTCGTCTTCTCCTACCGTTCTCATGGCATCAAATTCATCGACCAACAAAGGTAATCTGAAAAAGTCATCTTCTCTTTCCCAAATATGTAATCATATTAATAAGGGAACATGGAAGTTTGGTGATCGGTGCAAGTTTATTCACAATCATCGAAATAGGTCTGGGCTCAATGGTCGAAATCAAGGGACTGTTAACAATATTCGAGTGACTGCTTCCAATTAGTACACCCCAATTCACTCGAATTGGGCTCAACATGGCTCAAATCCACCTCACATGGTTCAATTTTATTCCCAGAACAGTCCAAGACCGGCCCAATATGGTTTTGTTAACCAAGTTTCGGCCCTACAGATGGCCCCTACACCTCCCGTAGCCCAACAGATGACACCACAGGGTTATGTTACTTCGACATATCCACAACAGCATCAAGGTATTCTCGTTCCCGCTCTGGCTCACTACGGATCTCAGGCCATTACTATACCTAGTGCATTCAGCACTATGCCGCTCCAAGACCCAACTTAGAACATGAACACAGGTTCTACTTCTCATTTAAATTCTAATGCTCGTAATTTAAGTACCATTTTTAATAAACGTTTATTCCCATCTATACATGTTGGTGACGGTAATTCTATTTTCGTGACTAACACTGGTCATAGCATTATTTAATCTCTCCATCGCCCCTAACATCTACATAATGTTCTTGTCACTCCTAACATCATTAAAAACCTTATTTCCATTTGTCAATTCACTAGAGATAATAATTGCACCATTGAATTTGATGCGTTTGGTTTTTTTGTAAAGGATTTGTTGACTCGTCATATCCTCCTTATCTCTATCCAGTTACCAAACCGTTAACTCTCCCTGCTGCTTTTGTATCTACTAGTTCCACCACGTGGCACCAACGCCTCGGTCAACCTAGGGATGACGTGCTTTGTTCTTTTACTTTTCGTCATTTCATTTCATGTAATAAGGAGAAGTCTACCCATGTTTGCCATGCTTGTCAACTTGGTAAACATGTGAAGCTTCCTTTTCATAGTTCAAATTTTATTGTTAAACAATGTTTTGATATTATTCATTCAGATTTGTGGACCTCTCCTATTGTTAGTTCAAGTGGTTTCAAATATTATGTGCTTTTTCTTGATCATTTCTCTCATTATGTATGGATATATCCTCTAAAGCATAAATCTGACACGTTTGGTAAATTTTTGCATTTTCGTAATTACGTTAAAAATAAGTTTAAATGTGACACTAAAAGTTTTCAATGTGATCATGGTGGCGAGTTCGACAATCACCAACTCCACACACTATTTTCCAATAACGGCATCCAATTACTTTTTCTTGCCCTAAAACATCACAACAAAATGGCAAAGCCGAACGAATGATACGCACTATAAATAATGTCATTCGTACCCTCCGTTTTCAAGCTCACCTACCCCCGCCTTTTTGGGTTGAGGCCCTTCATATGGCAACCTACCTTATTAACCTTCTACCTTCCACAGCAATTAACAACGAAATCCCATTTACCAAACTGTTCCAAAAAGAACCGACACTCCTTGTTTTGCGCATCATTTGGATGCTTTGTACCCTCAGCTTCACTCACCCTAACAAATTAGCACCACGAAATCACACTTGCATATTTGTGGGCTTCCACCTACCACCAAGCTGTTATCTTTGCCCGAACCTTGAAACCAACAAATAAGTCTCTCTGACACGTAACCCTTCGAAAAACACATTTCCATATAAATCCATGACTCCACCGCATCCTCCTCGCCCTCAATACTTTTCTAGATAACTTCACCCCATCTCCTATTTTGTCCACCACTCCTTAATAATAAACCCACAAACTCCTCACGTCATCTCACCATACTTCTCCTGCCCCTAATTTCATACTCCACCAGCCCCGCTACACCTCTGCCCCAAACAAGACCCATGTCCGGACTCATCTACCACCTTGGCCAAACACCACCTTTAACGAACTCCCCCTCAGCCCATTGCCTACCAACACCTTCACAACAAAAAACATACTACTCCTTTCAAAGCGGGGTTCAAAGCGGGGATGAGTGGAATTGCGGTGAGGGCGGTGGGCGAAGGGGGAGCGGGGTAGCGGGCGGCGGAGCGGGGCGCGGGGGGGCCGGGGGCGGAAGCGGCGGTGGAAGGGCGGCAGGGTAGCGGAGGCGCGGAGGGGGAGTGCGGGCGGAAGGAGGATAGCGGTCGGAAAGCGGGTGGCAGCGGGCGGGGGGATGAGCCCATTTACCTACCAACACCTTCACAACAAAACCTACTACTCCTTTTCAAAGCAGCCCCGCAGCCCATCAACCACCTATACCCCCTGCCACGGCCCACCAATCTCCAGTTGACCCTCAACCCACTCGCATGGTCACTCGGTCTCAATTGGGTACTGTCAAACCCCTTGAACGCTTATCTTTTCATACTTCGCCTATCTCTCCTATTCCCAAGTCTCCGTTTCTTGCTCTCAAAGACCCAAATTGGGGTAATTCTATGTATGATAAGTATAATGCGTTAGTTAAAAATAGTACTTGGACACTTGTTCCGAGGCCGTCTGATGTTAACCTGGTTCGTTCTATGTGGTTATTTAAGCATAAATTTCATGCTAACGGTACTTTGAGTCGTTATAAAGCTCGACTTGTTGCTAACGGCAGTAATCAGCAACTCGGTGTTGACTTTGATGAGATATTTAGTCCGGTTGTTAAGCCGGCTACTATTCGCACGGTTCTTAGTCTTGATGTGTCTCGTCAGTGGCCTATTCACCAACTTGATGTTAATAATGCATTTCTTAACGGCAATTTATATGAGACAGTATATATGCATCAGCCTCCTGGCTTTGTGGACCCTCGTTATCATCATCATGTATGTCTTTTGCAGAGATCTTTGTATGGTTTAAAGCAAGCACCTCATGCTTGGTTTTAGCATTTTACAAATTACGCCACTCGGGATGGATTTTCTCATAGTCGCTGCGATTCCTAGCTGTTTATATATACACAGGGTTCACAGGTTGCTTATTTATTTATATATGTGGATGATATTATTCTCACATCTTCTTCTCCAGTTCTACTTCAACAAATTATAGACTCTTTACATAAAAAAGTTTGACATGACTGATCTCGAGGCACTTAATTATTTTTTGGGCATCTTTGATGTTCGCCATTCTACATGATAATTTTTGTCTCAGAAGAAGTATGCTTTTCAGCTCCTTGAGCGTGCTCATATGGTCTATTGCAACCCTTTTCGGATGCCAGTTGACACTGAGACTAAACTGGGTCCATACGGTGTTCCTGTTCAGGATCCTACTTTATATCGCAGCCTTGCAAGAGGGCTATAGTATCTCACCTTTACTCGTCCAAGTTTGTCTTATGCAGTTCAGTAGATTTATCTCTATATGTACGATCTAAGGGAGCCACATTTTGCTGCTCTCAAACATGTCATGCGCTATGTTAAGGGCACACTGGATCTTGGTCTCCACTTGTATGCTTCCGCTACTACATCTTTAGTTGGTTATACTAATGCTGATTGGGCGGGCTTCCCCTCTACTTGTAGGTCTACCTCAGGTTATTGTGTATTTTTAGGTGATAATCTTCTGTCATGGTCTGCTAAATGACAACACACCATCTCCTGCTCTAATGCCGAAGTAGAATACCAGGGTGTTGCTAACGTTGTCGCTGAAACTGCATGGGTCCGTAACCTTCTTCATGAGCTACATTCTCCTCTTATGACTGCCACTCTGGTTTACCGTGATAACGTTAGTGTTGTTTATATGTCTGACAACACTGTTCAACATCAACGGATAAAACATATTGAGATTAATATTTATTTTGTCCGTGATATGGTTAAAGCTGGTCATGTTATAGTTCTTCATGTTCCATCTCATTTTTAGTATGCTGATATCTTCACCAAAGGACTTCATCAACTTTGTTTGAAGACTTTCGCTCCAGTTTAAGAGTTCGTCCTCTTCCCGCTCAAACTGCACAGGCGTATTAGCCTGTACATATTTTTAGTATGACCATAATAGGCTTGTCCTATTCTTGGTATGATTATATTTTCCTTGTCATGATTAGCTGTAGATTAGCTGTAAAATTTATCTTGGGCTCAAGCCTTTCCTTTATATCCTATATATACTGTATGTTTTGTAAAGATAATCAAGGAATCAAATTAACCTTCAAAAAAATCCACATCAGACTTCATGTTTGTTCATATCTTCTCTATATATCAAGGAGTTTATCACAAGTTCATTACCCCTTCTGCGCTTGTTTTAAACATCTTAAAACTTCACTATTGTCTACATCATTACTCCATGTTATACGAAGAATTTCGTAATTCCATTCGCCAAAAAGAACACAACTTATGAGGAACGTTAAGCTATATATCAAGCACTATTGCAAGAAAGTTTTAATGGGCAACTCAGAAAGGGTTCCATAGGTGAGGTGGCTTCTTCATTTTCAGTATCTCCAAAGATAGTAAGTCGCATTTGGTATCAAGCTAAATTTCAAGTCGACCATAGACTAAATGTTGATTTATCGTCAAAGATGCCAAGTGTTGTTGGACGTAAAAGAGTACAAATCGATATGGATGAAGATTCACAAATTCCATTACGTCTTTGTACCAGCATTCAGTCTCTTGCAAAGTCGATGAGTGTTTCAAAATCGACTATGCATAGACGAATAAAGGAACGTGTACTTCAACCTTATACGTACGCCATCAATCTATGTCTCACTAGTGAGAATGAAAGAGCAAGGTTAGAATTTTGCTTATCTAAAATTAGTCGATCATTAACAAGTTCAAGTCATGTGTTTGTTGATGTAAAATCTTGCTCGCCGGCTTCTGGACATATCAGAGTTCCTTTAACCATTAACTCACTTAGATTACTTCCGAATATGAATGATCTATTCCTGGTTCCTACACACAAAGTAAGATACGCGTTAACCTTATCCTAGGTTTGACATCGAGACCAAGCTCCAGCATGAGAATAAGCGAGATGGTATATGTAAAATAAGTACGAGTAATAAATGTGGTTGTTAGAAATTAATTGAGAATGCAATAAATGTATTTGGGGTATTTATACTACCTCAAAGA
This sequence comes from Tanacetum coccineum, assembly GCA_026074375.1. Lineage (NCBI taxonomy): Eukaryota > Viridiplantae > Streptophyta > Magnoliopsida > Asterales > Asteraceae > Tanacetum > Tanacetum coccineum. The sequence goes on from BQNB010121419.1 coordinate 18,794, forward strand.
TGTGTACCTGATGGCGACGTTCCCTGGCGTTGACCTGACACATGACGTGAGGCTGTCAGGTGAGCTCTTATTGACTCAGCGTTTTTGTAATGATCGGACAACGCAATAGTCGGGTAGTCAGGTTTTAACCTTTTGGATAATGACAATATCCATAGGATAAGGAACGCGTTCGTGTCATTTTCTAATCGTACCTTGATGTGTTATTCGGCTATTTTCGCCGGTCAGTGAATCGTCCGGCACATATACGAGCATGTCCCCCAGTGTTGTATTATTAGTTAAAAACTGATGGTGCAACACTCAAATTGTCATTACCCGCTCGTTGTTATGGGTTGTAATTAGCGGGTCCATGTGTTGTTTCTTAGGCCGAGTTGGGCTTTAGCGTTGTGGCAACCCATGGGCTTTTCTACGTCGTTATGTGATCGAGACGACGTTTCATACTTCCACCCTTATCACGATGCTGCCACTTGTGGGGCATCATGCAAATGAGCGGCTCAGATCGTGGCACGTGTCCTTTAAATAGCACGACTCGACGTTTCCTATTCTCGAGGATAGTAGTATATATATGCCTTCCCTATTTTCATTTTACCTTTCACGCATTCCACACTTTCTTGATATTTTAACCAATCACATCTGTAACACTTTCTTTAGCTCGATCATCAAAGGTACGTTTTCTTGGTTAGTTTAGATCAAAAGTTTAGTCTTTGAAGGTTTATGGTCTTTTTCTTGACACTCTTTGATTCTCACGTTTGTGATGTTAAAGTTAGTGTTTTTATAGTTGTTATAACCTTCTAGGGTCAAGTTGTACAAAAGAGACCAAGCAAAAACGTTCAAAAGGGTGATTTTTAGGTGTTTTTAGGTGAAAAAGTTCGTATTTTTCTTCACTGCGTTTTGCCTCTCTGAGACATTCTTGGTTGCGTTTTGCCTCAAATAGTACACTGCATTTTGTCATTTTGTATAGTACAACAATACTATGTTTTGTCATATTTAGGGTTGCGTTTTGGTTATTGAAGGTTGCGTTTTGCCTACTTGAAGACCTCATTGCGTTTTGCTTGAAGACCTCACTGCGTTTTGCTTGAAGACCTCACTGCGTTTTGCTTCAAGACCTCATTGCGTTTTGCTTCAAGTTATCACTGCGTTTTGCTTCAATATCACTGCGTTTTGCTCAAGACCATATTGCGTTTTGATAGAAAGTAACTCTGGCAAAATTTCATTCTACACTGCGTTTTGTCTAGGCTTCTTCACTGTGTTTTGCCTAAGTTTCATTATCTTCATTACATTAACTTATTTCAACCAAACCAAATCACAATCAAACAACATATCACCTAATCCAACAAACAATCATCACTTTTAACATACAATCACTAATCATTGTACCGATCCAAAGTTTATCATAATACAAGTAATCAATCATGTCCAATAACTCAGATGATATTCAAGCGGCCGGTTTCGATACCCGCTCTCCTATGCTCGATAGGACTGATAATTACGTTTTCGTTCCTCATGACCCAATGGCCACTGAACTTAAGATCTACAAGGAACAAGTTTCCATTTATGAGCAACGTGCTAAGTTTGAATTGACTGAACGTGAACAACAAATGGATGATCAAATGCGTATGCTTATTCAAAATCGTAATAAAACAGAAGAAAATCTTAAAAAGGAACTTCATTC
>BQNB010121420.1:0-20462 GCA_026074375.1 Tanacetum coccineum
ACTTGGTCTCGCGGATTCTCAGCCTTTGTTGTATTTATATTATATATAGATAGATTTTAAGGAGTAAGTTTTGGCGAGTCAGACACATATCCAATTCTCTTGTCTTTCACACACTGTGGAAACAAGTCCATCTTAAGAGTCCTACGCATTATCCTTGTGATATTGCCAGAACATCCGAGTGAAACAAGCTCTAGGTAGGTGACTTGTGCGATTCTACAAGAATCAAACTTGTGTCAACTGGAAAGAAACAATGGTGCGATTCTGTGTGAATCAAACTTGTTCCAGTATAAGAATTGACGGTTATTCATCATTTGACAAACAATCAAAACTTTCGAAGTGTTACAAAAGTCTTTTATAAGAAACACTTAGACATTTTCAGGGTGACCTCCCTTAGGGGGAGATTGTTGGATATTAGAAAAAGACTCGGTCACCCCGTGTATTTTACTGTTTTATATAGCTCGTAGTTTAATAGTTTATAGTACGTTTTTTGGTTTAAGTCGGGTTCAAATACCCGGTATATTGTAAGTTCTATATATAGTCTCTTCCAACTTTGGAAGAGATAAGCTAGTAAAATAATCATTTACAAGAAACACTTTCTCTCTCTAAACTATTCTCTCTCTAGTGTTTCTCTCTCTAAAAACTAGCCCGATCCAAGAATCGAACCCGTGTTATGATATAAGATATACCACAAAAACCGTTGTCTTTTACTATGTGCAAAGACTGGTTTTGTATATCATGACCAGTTTCTATGCTTATTAGATCATAGACACCGGTCTTTTCGAGAAAACCAATATTTATGCTTTTCATGCCTCTTACTTTTTCAACATAGGAATTAGTTTTTCTAGAACCGATCTCTATTAGGAGGTCTTTAGGGCCTTTTGTGTAGTAGTGCGTGTTGATTATATTATTTATCTATCTCAATTGATCATATTGTGTGCAAGTTGATATCACATAAACTCGAATCTAAATTTTCATAATTAAACGGTAAATAATTTTTTTTAAAACGATAAACTATTCAACCCCACCTTCTAGTTTCCACAATTGGTATCAGAAGCCACATCAAACAAGATTTTTAAAATAATCTGTATTTTACAACTGAATCGATCTATGGAATCGGAAAAATATTTAGAAGGGCAATCTATGCAAAGACCACCACTATCTGAAAGTGATGGATTTATTTATTGGAAAAATACATTTGAGACTTACGTGAAATTAAAAGATCTAGATCTTTGGCATGTTATTACTTATGGTGATTTCCCGCCCACTCAAAATAATTCCGAAACTAAAAAGGATGAAATTGTACCATTTAATATACAAAGTGACGAACTTAAAAAGAGACTTGCTAAAAATAATGAAGCTAAAATGGTTATTTATAATGCTTTGCCACGAAAAGAATATGAAAGAATTTTTATATGTAAAACCGCAAAAGAAATTTGGGATACTTTATTAATTACTCACCAAGGTAATAATCAAGTCAAAGATAATAAAATAGATCTTCTTGTTCAACAATATGAGCAATTTACGATTCCAGAAGAAGAATTGATAGATAATGCGTTTGCTAGATTTAACACTATTATTACTAGTTTAAAAGCACTTGATGAAAGTTTTTCTAGCAAGAACTATGCCAGGAAATTTCTTAGGCCACTTCATCCTAAATAAGGTCACAGCTATTGAAGAATCAAAGGACTTGACGTCATTATCACTTGATAAATTTATTGTTAATTTAAAGGTGTACGGAGTAGTAATAAAGAAAGACTCCGAAATAGTCAAAGGTAAAAAGGATCAAAGTAAATTCCTTGCATTAAAGGCTAAAAAAGAATCTAGTGATGAAGAAAGTTCGACCTCCGAAAGCGAAGACGAAGAATATGCAATGGTCATAAGAAACTTCAAGAAATTCTTCAAAAGACGAAGAAGCTTCACAAAGCAATCACATGATGAAAAGAAGTCACTTCAAAGAAGCAAAGACAACAAAAATGGTAAGGGTGAAAAAAATGTTTCAGATATGGTGATCTAAATCACCTCATTAGTGAATGTTCGAATTTACCAAGAAACAAAAATCAATGGGGGTTTGTTGGAAAATCTTGGAGAGATAGCGGTGAAGATGAGAAAGAAAAGATTAAGGACGAAACATGTCTTGTGGCAAAAGCATCAAATGAAATATGCTTGGGAATAAATTTAGAGCTTGACGAGTGGATTAAAGACAGTGGGTGTTCCAAGCACATGACGGGGAACCGAAAGATTTTCTCTACATACAAAGCATATAACGAAGGTAATATAATTTTCGAAAGCAACTTACTTGGTAACATCATAGGCAAAGGTACGATTTCTCATGACTCCCTCATTATTGAAAATGTTGAGCACATAGATAACTTAAATTTTAATTTATTAAGTGTTGGGCAAATATGAGATAATAAGTGTGAAGTAATATTTACCGAACATGATAGCAAAATAATTAAAGACGAAAAGGTATGATGCGTATTTTCTTTTAAATATTTATTTACCAATTTTTAAATTTATAAAACTCGTTTCACCTTACAAACGCACTAACGGGTAGAGAACCTGATCGTAAGTAGTGTAGTTATGGTAAAGTCGAGGTCGTCCTAAGAGCTAAAGGGCGGAAGTAAATATGAGTTTAAAGTGGTTGTTACGTTTAAAAGATGTTGAATAATTAAATTATAAAAGAATAGATGAGAAGAATGAAACTGGTTTTATCAATCAAAGGAAATGGTATAGTGGAAGGCTACTAAGAAGATGAACCCATTTAACTTAATTAAATATCCTAGGATTAATTATCTTGATCTCAAATGCAATGTCTAATTCTTGTTTTATTAGTGGTTTCTAAAGTCGATAGACTTGAATGGGTATATTTAGTCTATCCTATGCTCCCTGCTATTCCGAACCAGTCTAAATCGTATAGGAGGTAGGTTATCTAGGTGCAGTGATTAATCCCAACTATTCCCAAAACTTATCTAATAACCTATACAGATTATTAACCCCTTCTGAAAGAGTTTTTGTGCTTTTTAAGTATAATGAGTGATAAGTGCGGAGACCGGTCAGTTCCTACACTAGGGATGGATTCATAGATCCTCCCTAGTACCCGATGGATCCCATATTGACATGATAATCTAATAATGGGGCAAGCAAGGTCCAAACCACCCGTACTACCAAAACCCAGGGTTACACGATAGTCAAGGAATATCTAACGAAACAATAGTCAGACAAAGAGATCAAAAATAATTAACCAAAGAATAATTAATAAATTAAATGACAAGAGCAAAATTAAACATAATAAATATCAAGCATCAACAAATTAAGCCGAAATCAAATAAATCATATAAATAATTAATTGAAATCAAATTGTAATTGTTGAGAAATCATGTACAAATCATGCTAAAATAATGCTTCAGATCTTCTTAGTTGGATCCCGTGGCGAACCCCGAATACCCGAACGACGAACAGTAACCAAAAGGGAATAAAATCCCTTTTTGTCTTCACTCGTCGGCGCAAAAGAAACCACCGAACTCCTAATTGATATTCGAATAATAATAAACCTGTACATGTGATTTCCTATATATAGTTATTAGGAACTTTGCTCTAGTGACGAGTTTGACCACTAGACTTCCATGTTCTTTTTGTTTTATTATTGAAACTTCATAATTTCTGCGCAACTTTGGTCCCTGGATGAGTCATACTTTACGTTGTAATTGATGAAAGCCTAAACTTAATAAGCTCTAATGACTAAAACAATAAGCAACTATAATAAGCTAAAAGGAATCAAAAGACATAAAGACAATTTACTAGACATATTTTTGAAGGACTTTTGATAGATTTTAAGCTAAAAAACACAATAAGCTAAAGGAAAAAGCTAGAAGACTTAAAACTGATTAAGACTATCACTTAAAGAGCACCAATAAACTGAAATTCAAATCAAAAGCTAACAAATAAGCTAGAAAAGGATAAAAGAAAGTGGCAGACTACTAACTGTTTTTGGCTTTTAAGATTAAGGGACATATTTGCAACTTATTTTAAAGACTCAAAAAGCAAATTTTAAAGCTAAAACCTAAAAACAGATGAAGATCATGACTCAAAAAGCAAATTTAAACAAGAGTTAAGCTAATTAAACAACTACTTAAGCTTAAACTAAAACAAAATGCATGAGTGACATTTGACATTGTGAGCTAAATGCTACTTGCTACTAACTTATCAGATTCTAGACAACTTTTGACACATTAAAAACTTAGGACTGATAGGCTTGAAACTAACCTTTAATATATATAAATAAATAAATATAAATATATAATAAGGATAATCTCAAAAATCAATAAAATCAATTGTAGTAAACCGGGAAGTATCGGTTTCTCACTTCGTTATCCACAAAGTTTAAAACCGGACCCGGGTCGTTCTTCCCTGACGAGGCGTGAATTTGAAAATCGAGAGTCGGTTTGAATATCAATGCTTGAATGGAAAAGATATGGGGTTGAGTTTCTAAAACTACTAATAATATGCAAAAACGAATAAAAGAAAACCCTAAACAAAAGCAATTTAAGAAAAACGCGGAAACGAGAATTTAAACCTAAAACTACGGAAAAGCATAAAAAGGCAAATGAATAACTTAAAATTCTACGGTAAGCATAAATAAGGCATAAGAATGAAATCCTAAGTCTACGGGAACATAAAATTATGGCAATTAGGCTTAAATCACAAAAGCGAGAACGAAAATTAAAAACGAACGCGACTAACAACCTAAAATATGAAAATTTTAACCTAAAGTGATTTTTTTTACTTTTAACTAATCCTAAATGACTAAAAAGTAAGAATAAAAAAAACTAGACTGAAAACGGAGTTGATTTGAGTTAAAAACGAGAAGAAACGAGAACCGGGCCCGAGACCCGTTCTTTAAAAAACAAAACTTTGCAAAAATGACCCTATGAAAGTTTTTATATTTTTCCTAAGTGCAATATGACAAAATAAAATTTTTTAAAAAAGAAAAATATTTTTTTGATTTTTATTTAATTTATAATGAATTAAAAACAGTTTTAATAAAAATAAATGATTAAAAATAGTAAAGGATTATGAAAAATTATGAAAAATTTAGAGAAAATAAGTTACACTACAAAGATCATAAGAAAAATCTAAAATTGGAAAATTAGCTTATTAATAAACTGTTAATAAGCTATATGGTGGTTGTGGGCTTAAAGACTAATTTGGGCTTAATAAATTAATCCAAAGCACACCTCATACCGTAATGAGCAATTGTACACAAGCGGTATGAGTGTTTGTTGTGGTGCTTTGAAACGGGGGGTCCAGGGTTCGACCCCTGGCCTCACCTACTTTATTATTTTAGGTTAACTATTTTTGTTATTTTCAAAATTTTTTTAAAAACTAATAAAACAAAGAAAAAAAAGCAAATTTAAAAAAAACCACTTTTTAGAAACTAAAAATCAAGCACTAAATAAGCAAATGAAAGCAACAGTTCTCGCGCCGCGAGAAGCGCCGCGCGCGACACAGCGCATTGGATTTAGCGTTAAACCAAATAACTTAAAAGGTGCTAAACCCCAACTAATAAGCTACGCGCCGAGCGAGCGCGAGCGGCGAGCGCGGTGTGCACCTAATAGATTTAATAAATAGCTATTAACTAAACTAAATAAGCCACAACAATAGCCAAAAAACAATAAAAGAATACTACTACCAGAAGCTAAATATACATGACTCTAGCATGTGCATGCGCGCGAGAGCGATAGTGAATTTAATGACGAAATTAAGCACAAAGTAAATATCAAATAAGCAAAGACAAAATACAAAAAATAACTAATAAGCATTAGTGAAACAAAATAAGCAAAAGAGATAAGCGCAAAAACATATGAAAAAGCAAATAAGCTATAACTAAAAATGCTAAACCCAACAACCCAAAAGGCACCTTTAGGTTTATATTTAAAGGCCCCAAAAGGAATCCTTATGGGTAAAAGACTTGAATATTCTTAAAGCTTATCTTCCAAGGTTCCTAAATCAACACTTAATAAACATTTTGAAACAAAATTAAGCTATGAAAAAGCTATTAGAAAAAGCTAAGTTATAGCACAGCATATGCTAAGTTATTCAAGTTTTTGATAAGAACAAAAAGGCACTTTTTTTATTTATTTGTGCAGGCTTAATTTCAAGATGTAAATGAGCTTTTAAAAACTAAATAAGTTTAAACAGTTCAAACACATACACTCACAAGACTTGTAGCAACAAATTCTTAAAACTAAATATAAATTTAACTAAACTAAAAATAAGATTGAAGACTGGCTTATGCAAACTTAAAACTACAAGAACATATACATACTTGACAGACTTTTGCAAATCTCAATAACAAATTGGAAATCACTAAACCTATATCTACTGAACTCATGACCAAATGAGACACAAACCATGCTCAAAAAAAACTTTTAAAAACAAGCCTGCATATAAGCAGTTCGATAGAATTTTAAACACAGTTTTTTTAGAATTCTTAGAAAACACTTTAACACTTAGATTTAACATCAAAAAGCTTTTTTAAAACATTAAAACATAGCTAAAAGCAAAACTTATGAAGATGGCTTATGTGACCCAAACATTTTGCAATTGTTTTGAACCCGTTTTTGGTATCCTGACCTAAACAACCCCTTAGATATTTTTTTGAAAATTCAAATTTAAGCTAAAACACTATATAAGACAACAAGTAATAAGATCACACATATGCATAGGTAAGACAGATTAAGTAAATAATAAGCTGAAAATAACCACATATAAAGCAGAAAAAGCATGAAGAAATAAGCATGAAAAGATAGGCAAGAAGAAGTAAAATTGAAGAGTACCATTGACTCCTCGCAAAACAGGAGTTGAATTACCCGGAATTAAGCTCTACCTACCAGCTTATTCAAAAAGCATTCTAAATAAACACATAAAGCTCTACCATTATAGCTTTCAATCCAGAACTAAATAATTTAAGTGTGAAATTTTATGAAATCTAACTGAATTCTAAAATCTTGTGTTTTCCTATGAGTCCACCAGGAGAGCGCGACAAAACCAAGTGAGCTTATGAGAGCTTATCAAACAGTTATACAACACAACTATCATTAAACTTAAAAACAGGATTTTTTCATAAAATATTAAATTTCATTAAAACTTAAAATGGTTACAAGGCTTTTTTAAAAGTAAAATATAGAATTTAAATTACATAAAACTTTAAAAAAACATTAAAATTAAATTATACTACTCCTACACTACACAAGTTTCTATCTTCTGTCCTCTTCCTCTTTATATAAGCTCTAGGTCTTTAAGCTTTGTTCTTGTTGTGATAGTTATGTGAGTGCTTCAAAGATTATCATCTAGCCATCCAATTGCCTTGGTGCCCAAGAACTCAATCCTAACCCTTGAATCTTTTGTCTTTTTTTTAAACGAATAGGGGAGCTAAGGATTGCCAACCTGTCTATAAGCCCATGTGGGGGGTGGGGTAGTGAAGTTTTGTTTGGTGGTGAAGGGAAAAACGAGGGTGATGGTGACAGGGTATAATGGCGGGAAAATAGGGGAAGAAGTACAATGTTTTAACAGGGGTGAATGTTATAAAGGGTGCAGGGGAAAAGTTTGGGTAAAGGGCAAGTTTAGTCCTTCTGTTTGTATGTTAGTATTGCAAGGGCAGTCCTTGTGGTGGGTGAAATTTAGGGATTTTGGCAATAATAGTCCCTGAGGGAGTATTGGGTTATTGCATGTACAGTCCATTAGCTAAGGTTAAAATAGGGTTGGGCTACTTAAGGGTTAACGACTGTTAAAAGGCATTTGGGCCAAGTATTGTTTGGGCCGACTAGGTATTTTTAGAAATGGTCTTGGGCTTTTTAAGTTTGTATAAGGCTTATAAGATTTTTATATAAAAGCTTAATGGGCTGTCTCGGCCCATTGAATGGGTCCGGGTTGGCCCATTAACTTTTTCTTCGGTTTCGGCTCAGTCTTTGACTTCTCGGGTTTGACTTTGACTTTGACTTTGACTTTTGTTGATTTTGACTTTGTCTTTTTCACACTCTTTCCGTTCCGTGCTTGGTTTTGTCGGGTTTGGCTTCATTTTTCTTCCTTTAGTGAATATCCGGTACCTGCACAGTACAAACACAAAAACAAGCATATTTATGGCATTTTATGTGCGTTTTTGGTCATTTAAGTCCGATTTTAATGGTGAAAAGTATGTGTAATTAAACGCATACCAAAATCCCCCATACTAAGACATTGTCGTGTCCTCACGCAATGCTATGAAGTATGCACTTAGAAAACTAAGAATCTCGATCTCCCTCGACTAATTACCTCGAAAAGTAGTAAGTGTTCGTCAAGGGAGTTAAAGACTCATAAGTTTTGAAAAGCCCCCGTCTTTACCATTTTAAATGTATACACTTATTCCTACACATATTTTTGTATTTTTCATATTAAGCAACTAACTACCTTATTTGACTTTCGTTATTTTCATTTGGGATCATAGAACAAGATGCATTTCGATCCGAGAATGCCCCAAAAAGGATAAATTCATCGTTTCCGACTTTTCACCTATCCCAAACCAAGCTTAAAACGAAATCACCGTTAATTATGAGTTAAGATGCTAACACTACTCATATTTGCAACTTGTAAACTTTTCATTCCCGATAATTATTATATCTTAATTGTATGTGCTTGGTTTGAATTTCAACCATGGATCAATGTTTTACAAATTTCTATGCTTCACGTTCCACCCGAGAATAATGAGTTTGAAGGCGAGATCATCCCATGTAGCGACTTTCGTCTCGGCACATCCCAACCTTGCGGTTAATTGACCCAGGCTTGTAACCCCCACAGAGACTAGTATCGGGACTCCACGGACCTTAGGTTTCAAAAACTCTCAGGTTTCTTGTATACACGTAGCTTATAAAATAGAATAACCAAAGTTCAAAAGCATATTTGAGTTTAACAAAAAGAGATCTATTTATTAATTCACACTTAATATTAAACATTTATGCAATTGTAACCCTCGACATTTTAGAAGGCTGCAACATTGGTTGTGAGCCGGCAAGATGCAGCAAACTTTTATTCAGAGATCCTAACACAGTTTTATATTTATTATAATTTTTTTTTTCATTTTTTTTCAACATTTTTTTTTTTAGAGAAATTTCTTTTTTGAACAAAATTCAAGTATAAATTTGAACTAATGGCTAAAAGTATTGCTATATCTACTAAAAATTATTGATTAAGTTTTAATCTCACCAAGTAAAGCATGTATATTAATCAGGTTAAGAGCTTATGGGAGAAAAAGCCACAAATTACATACATGAGCTCTTAAGAATTTCCAAATAATCCTTGTTTAGCATCCAACTCATACTTAACACTATCATTTTTAGTTCTCGCAGAATTTTCGCGAACGCTTAGCTAAATTTAAGGAACAAGCCTAGAGCTCAACACGCTACGAATCGAGTCAAAATTTTAACTCTATTCTAGCCACCAGCAAAAGTCAAAATTGTGACAAAACACTTATTTTTTATTTTTAAATTTTTTTCATTTTCATTTTTTTTGAAATTTTGGTGGTAAAAACGGGATTACGTGAAAACAACGGCTGCAGGCACAATCAAATCGAAGATCCCCCCCCATACTAGAATGAAACATTGTCCTCAATGTTTTAAGAAGGATCTCTATGCAAATCCTAAGCCGTTTATGAATTAAAGATAAATGTTAGTCGATAAGATTAGGATATTGGATTCCCAAATGAAGCTGAGGATGTGAAGCTCTTGTGATCGAAGGACAAAACCGCGAGCACGAGAGGCTTCAAAATCTGGGCAATCCTGGACAATAAACCACAAAACACAAAACACGAGAAATGAAAGAGGCGAGCCTCATCACAACACATAACACTTATTAGCAATAAGAAAGAAGATATAATGGATAAGCATGGGTTTCCACCCACGAAGCGCCTTGTTTTTGCTAACCGAATCACAAGCTCAACTCGACCCCGAATTCATTGGTCCATAGGGGAGCAAGTGGAAGATAAAATCTCCATCGAACTTTCATTCAAGTGGTTTGGATAAACATTGAATTTCATGAAAGTTCCACTCCGATGAGATACACCCGGCATAAAAGAATGATAAACGAAGATGTCGGGGTCAAAAATGGTATCTTCATTCCCATAGGAGAGAAAGAATGGTGAGCAACGGGAATACGTAAAAATGGAAGAAAGATCCATACAATATAAGCGAAGAAAGGTTCACTTAAAAGTATGAGATCCAAATCCAGGTTAAGGGTAGGATGGGTGAGTAAAACATTAGGCACATGAACTCTTGGTTCTCTTGTTGGGAAAATATCCTCCACCGCATCCATTGTAAGATTGCCCAGCTCGGGTTCAATCTTAAAGCATAAATGATCATACTCCGATGGAGATATGATGTGAGCGAGTTCATCGGCAAACTTCTCATGATAAAAATCACTCCTATCGGCAGGAGGAAATGGATTGATCGAAAGATCAAAGATGAACGAATCATATTGAGAAAAATCAGCATGAGTAGTGGTACTGCCACTACTCTTTTCTTTAATATGATCGTCATCAGAATAGAAAGCTTCATAATCCGGAAGAGAATAATCAGAACAGGTAGTGGTACTGCCACTACTCTTTTCTTCCAAATCAAAGCAGAAAGATTTGGTTAAAGAATTATCAAAGGTGTTAGTCTCCTCCAAGAAAAGAGTTAAGAGATTGGAGGAAGACTTTGTCATAACTCGGAAGATGGAGTGGGATTATCTATTAAATGCTTCCGATGTTAGCACTAAGAAGATTGACATTCAGCATTTTTCACAGAATGATATCGTCTTTGATTGTTAGAAAGAATATCGGATATCAATCCTCCAACTCCGGATTTAACAATCTCTACCACCTCTAAGCTGACGATCTCAGCATTGGGGGGTGATGCATCGACATAATCAATGTTCTCATAAGAATCGTCATTACTCGAAGAATAATCATTGTTGGAATTGATGATAGTCTCAGAATGTTCTTTGAAAGCTTCAAGAGGGGTAGGATTGTTGCAAAGAGGCACATCACACACACTGTCAGGAATACCCTCGGACTCACTTGGGATTGGGACAAGGTTCTCAACACTAGACTTTATTACTTCGTCCGATTTCGTTGCCGGAATAGTGTCAAGATGCTCGTCCCCCATACTTAGAGAGTTAATGGGCTCCTTGGTTGGTAAGACAGGTGCGATTGCAATGGTATAGTCCTCGTCATCATCGTAGCAAATGAGAATCTTCTAATATCGATCTTTAGCCGCTTGCTCTTCCGTAATTCACTTTTCTTCTTCCTTCTTTTGCATATATTGACCAACCATATCACATATGGATGTCATTTGCTCCATAAGCTTGTTTTGAGAATTAGAAAGTCATTATGAGCATTGAAAAGGCTATTTTGAACATTGGAGATTGGATGATTGACGGTATATTGCGGGGGTTGAAATTGGTCAAAACCAAAAGAATTATAATCATAGCAAGAATTTTGCTCATGATAATAGTCTTTATTCATTGGTTGACATTGGAAAGTCTCATGAGGACCCCCACAATCTTCACAACAAGAATATTGTTGTGGAAAACTCGGTGAAGTTTGTGGAAAATAATTAAAGCTTTGATTGGAACAACGCGTCCTGCTTGTCAGTCAAACGGACTTGAGTGGACAATCGTAACGTAATGAGAATCAGTTCCCACATAACTCACAAGAGTATGGTACGTATTGGGGTTGTGGAGGATGGTTTGCAACACTTGGAGAATCGTTAGAAGAGTACGGAGTTGAAAATTTGATTGGTGTTCCATTTCCAACAGTACAATAAAAACAAACTCCATCATATTCATTACAACCACATTGTTGGCACGTACCAAAAAGACATTGTTGTTGCAAACTTTGCAAATTTTGTAGGATCTCATTAAGGTTTTGATTGTAGCATGGTTCCGGATTAGAGATAATCGGAATTTGCGGTGGACAATTGTAACCATAATGAGCACCTTTCCCACAAGACTTACAAGTACATCGTTGACAAAAGATATCGTCTAACGAATCACCACACTCGTAACAACAATTTGGTTAATTTGTGGAGGACTTTGTAAAGAATTTACACCGAGGCCTTGTTTGACAACGAATGGCTCTTGATTAACAAAGTTAGTATCGTCATCGGATGACTTGGAAGTGTCTTGGAAGTCTTGAAAAACTTCCTCTAATGTCTTTCGTATTAGAGCACATTGTCGACAATATAGACCATGAACCGGGTCTCCACAATCGAGACAAATTTTTTCAATTTTAAGGGGTCGTTGAGACAAGTTGGGTACGGGAACAAATCTTGTCATCAATGACTCCTTTTGAACAAACCACAGTCTTAGTGTATAAATTTACCATAATCCGAACACTCCTTTAATCGCGTAAAGGGGATTCAAACGACGATCGAGTGACGCCATAAGAATTAAACAATTGAGGGTTAATGAAAAGAATTAAATGGATAAGAAGGAAAAGAATATTTTTTTTTTGTTTTTCGAGTTTTTTAAGCAACATATTTTTTAACGGACAAAACGAGATAAGACAACTTAAACCAATAATCAACTCGTTTCACGGTAGCTCTTTAAAAGAAAAACACACAAAGGAGCGGAGGAGCGGGAAAGCGCGAAGTCAATAAACCTTCTCCTTTCATTCGGGTCGTAGTTCCTACGGAACAACCCTCCTTATACACCCCTCGTCATAGTTTTTTATCAATTAAAGGTGAGCCGTATTTCACAAGTGACACAAAGGCAAGTTTTAAATCTTTTGTTCGGGAACTTATTATGATAATGCTTCAGTTGAAAGCATTATATTGATGATGATTTTTATTGATAATTAAGGATAATGTTTTTATATTTTTGATTTTTTTTATATTATACTAATACTAATAAAAGAAAATGAAAAATATTTTTGTGTTTTATATTTTTATAAATAAAAGAAAATATTCACAAACAGGAAAATTAACTTCACGAGGGAAGGGTCTTCAAACACTAATCGTCAAACAAACACGAAAATCGTTTCACAGCCTCCCCGGCAGCGGCGCCAAAAATTGATTGGTTTTTTAAACTAGACCTTTATATATATAATATATAATAAAATATATATAATAAGTATAATCTAAAAATAATCAATGAAACCGAGAAGTAGTATAGAATATTCCCGGGTCGTTTATCCCCAACGAGGCTGGACTTGAAAATCGGTACAGTCGGAAAGTTGGAATTTGAATGGTATTAATGATTAAGAGGATTAGAAAGCTAAATTATCTACTAATGTGCAAAAACGATTAAGAAAAACTCAAAAACCTAAAAATTATGAAATAAAACAAAAAAAAAGAGCACGAGCCCCGAACAAGGGGTCAAAAACCTAAATTCTTAAAAATTGACCCTACAAAGATGTTTTTACTTCTAATCTACTCTATGTGACTAAATATGAAGAATAAAAAAGACTAGAACGAAAACGGAATTAAATCGAGTTCAAAAACGAGAAAACGAGAACGGGGTTTGAATCCCGTTCTTTAAAAATTAAATTTTTGCAAAAATTACCCTACAAAAGTTTTTCTATTTTTCCTACGTGAGAAATGATAAAAGAAAATTTTCTAAATAAGAAAAATATTTTTTTGATTTTTATTTAATTTATAATGAATTAAAAACAGTTTTAATAAAAATAAATGATTAAAAATAGTAAACGATTATGAAAAATTATGAAAAATTTAGGGAAAATAAGTTACACTACAAAGATCCTAAGAAAAATCTAAAATTGGAAAAACAGCTTATTAATAAGCTGTTAATAAGCTAAATGGTGGTTGTGGGCTTAAAGGCTAATTTGGGCTTAAATAATTAATCAAACACACTCATACCGGATGAGCTATTGTAGCACAGCGGTATGAGTGTTTGTTTGTGGGTGGCTTTGAAAAGGGGGAGGTCCAGGGTTCGAGCCTGGCCTCTCTCTTTTTTTGGTTAAACTTTTTTTTTTCAAATTTTTTTAAAACTTATAAAACTAAGAAAAATAAGCAAATTTAAAAATTACAACTTTTTATGAAACTAAAAATCAAGCAACTAAATAAGCAAATTGAAAGCAACAGTTCTAAAAACTTTAACAACCTAGCTGTTGGATTTTAGCTTAAACCAAATAAGCTTAAAAGGCTAAACCCAAACCTAATAAGCTAAGACCTATAATCCTAAGGCACCTAATAAGTTAATATAAGCATTAACTAAACTAAATAAGCCACAACAATAAGCCAAAAAACAATAAAAAACTACTACCAGATAGGGCATGAACTAGCAGGCTTAAACTTCTTGGGAATTTAATGACTAATAAGCACAATGTAATATCAAATAAGCAAAGACAGAATACAAATTATAACTAATAAGCATTTAGGAAACAAAAATAAGCAAAAGAGATAAGCAGAAAACCTTGAAAAAGCAAATAAGCTATAAGCTAAAAATGCTAACCAAACAGACCCAATAGGCACCTTTAGGCTTATTTTTAAGGCCCCTAATGGATCCTTATGGGTAAAAGACTTGAATATTCTTAAAGCTTATCTTCCAAGGTTCCTAAATCAGCACTTAATAAACATTTTGAAACAAAATTAAGCTATGAAAAAGCTATTAGAAAAAGCTAGTTAGCAGCAGCATATGCTGAGTTTTCAAGTTTTTGATAAGAGAAAAAGGCACTTTTGCAGGCTTAATTTCAAGATGTAAATGAGCTTTTAAAAACTAAATAAGTTTAAACAGTTCAAACTCATACACCAAAGAGCTTGTGCACAAATTCTTAAAAACTAAATATAAATTTAACTAAACTAAAAATAAGATTGAAGACTGGCTTATGCAAACTTAAAACTACAAGAACAATATACTTGACAGACTTTTGCCAAATCTCAACTAACAAATGGACAATCAACTAAACCTATATCTACTGAACTCATGACCAAATGAGACACAAACCATGCTTCAAAAAAAACTTTTAAAAACAAGCCTGCATATAAGCAGTTCGATAGAATTTTAAAACACAGGTTTTTTGAGAATTCTTAGAAAACACTTTAACACTTAGATTTAACATCAAAAGCTTTTTAAAACAAGTTAACACAGCTAAAAGAAAACTTATGAAGATGGCTTAGTGACCCAAAAACATTTTGCAATTGTTTTGACCCGTTTTGGGTCCTTGTCCCAAACAGCCCTTTAGATATTGAAAATTCAAATTTAAGCTAAAACACTTTAAGACAAGCATTAAATAAGATCACATATGCATAGGTAAGACAGATTAAGTAAATAATAAGCAGAAAATAAGCCACAAATAAGCAGAATAAGCAGTTAAGAAATAAGCATGAAAGATAGGCAAGAAAAAGTAAAATGAAGAGTACCTTGACTCCTTGCTCAAAACAGGAGTTGAATGACCCTAATTAAGCTCTACCTACCCAGCTTATTCAATAAGCATTCTAAATTACACATAAGCTCTTCCATTACAGCTTTTCATCCAGAAGCTAAATAATTTAAGGTGAAATTTTTATGAAATCTAACTTGAATTCTTAAAATCTTGTGTTTTCTTTAGTCCACCAGGTTAAACAAAACCAAGTGAGCTTATGAGAGCTTATCAAACAGTTATACAACACAACTATCATTAAACTTAAAAACAGGATTTTTTCATAAAATATTAAATTTCATTAAAACTTAAAATGGTTTACAAGCTTGCTCTCTATATATCTCTCTCCTACTCTCTCACTGGCGAGCGTGCGCGAGAGAGGGGAGAGAGGTGATGAAGTAGCGAGAGAGAGCGAGCTAAGTCTCAGAGAGAGAGCGAGAGAGAGAGATCTAGATAATTTACTGCAGAGCCGAGCGCGACAACAAGGTTTCTATCGTGTCTAGGACTCGAGAGCGCGAGCGTAGAGATTAGAAGCGTGCGTGTAGAGTTCTTTAAGCTTTGTTTCTCATGGGTGATAGTTTATTGAGTGCTTCAAAGATCATCATCTAGCCATCCAATTGCCTTGGTGCCCAAGATTTCAATCCTAACCCTTGAATCTTTTGTCTTTATTTTTGAACGAATGGAGGAGCTAAGGATTGCCAACCTGTCTATAAGCCCATGTGGGGGGTGGGGTAGTGAAGTTTTGTTTGGTGGTGAAGGGAAAAACGAGGGTGATGGTGACAGGGTATAATGGTGGGAAAATAGGGGAAGAAGTACAGTGTTTTAACAGGGGTGAATGTTATAAAGGGTGCAGGGGAAAAGTTTGGGTAAAGGGCAAGTTTAGTCCTTCTGTTTATAGGTTAGTATTGCAAGGGCAGTCCTTGTGGTGGGTGAAATTTAGGGATTTTAGCAATAATAGTCCCTGAGGAAGTATTGGGTTATTGCATGTACAGTCCATCAGTTAAGGTTAAAATAGGGTTGGGCTATTTAAGGGTTAACGACTGTTAAAAGGCATTTGGGCCAAGTATTGTTTGGGCCGGCTAGGTATTTTTTTAGAAATGGTCTTGGGATTTTTAAGTTTGTATAAGGCTTATAAGATTTTTATATAAAAGCTTAATGGGCTGTCCCGGCCCATTGAATGGGTCCGGGTTGGCCCATTAACTTTTTCTTCGGTTTCGGCTCAGTCTTTGACTTCTCGGGTTTGACTTTGACTTTGACTTTTGTTGATTTTGACTTTGTCTTTTTTACACTCTTTTCGTTCCGTGCTTGGTTTTGTCGGGTTTGGCTTCGTTTTTCGTCCTTTAGTGAATATCCGGTACCTGCACAGTACAAACACAAAAACAAGCATATTTATGGCATTTTATGTGCGTTTTTGGTCATTTAAGTCCGATTTTAATGATGAAAAGTTTGTGTAATTAAACGCATACCAGTGGATTATGTTATTTTTATGATTTTTAAGCCTTTTATAATCATGTTAATAGCTGATTTCCTAAGCCTTTTATAATCATGTTAATAGCTTATTTCCTTGAATCTGTTTGCGATAGTGTTAATGTTGGTTAATAAACTAACACATTCTGTTTTGATCTTGTTTGTTTTTCAGGAAACTTTTAGGTTACTTCAGTTACCTTGATGTTTCAAAAGGCCTTCTTACTCTTTTGAATGGGACCATTGTACTTGAAATGATCCTCGTATCTCTTTTGCAACACAAGTTTTACCATCTGTCTCCGAGGCGAACAAAGTGGGTTGTTTGTTCTTGATTGAAACATAAACTTTTGTTTACTATTGAGCGAAATGATATTTTGTGTTTTAAATGTTGTAATGTTTAATTTTTAATGTCTTGTACAATATGCTTTTTTTTCTTGTATTAGTAATATTTTTAGCATTAAATTACTTAATTGTGGTGAAAGGTTATGGAGAAATGTTGCATTAAAGATTGTACAATTTGTATTACTTAATTTTTTGCATTGAATAAAGAGAAATATACTAATTTACTTTATATGTAATATAGATAAAATATAATTTTAGCCCTATATAAAATAAGATATAATTTTAGTCCTATATAAAGTAAGATATAATTTGCATCATGACTTACTCTGAGTTATGGCCGAGTACTCATGAGCCGGGAAACACCATAGTTGCTTCTGAATCTTTGTATTCTCTGAAAGAATCGGTATGTGAAAGGGTTTACGGATTATAGAGATGATAAAGAAAACCCAAATAGAGATGATAAAGAAAAACCAAACAGGGTTTAGGAATTATATAGATGATAAAGAGAAAGCAATCTGGAGTGTGTTTTTTAGATTAGAGATGAAGAGAGGTTGTGTACAAAAACAAACAATAGGGTTTGGTGTCTTTATATACACCAATTTTATTTTTATTTTTATTTATTCAACTACCTTCTATTCATAATTCTATGTAATGCTATATTTATTGGTGATATTGAACCAACCCGTTCGAGGTACAAAACATTAAATATAGCATATTAAATTAAAAGAAGTATAAAAGCAATAAATTCATTCAACTAACCGGTTTACTTTATGATTCTCAAATATTTCAACCAACCTTGCCACATGTCATAATATTAATGGTCATTCATATTTTTATTTATTTAGAATGGATTTTGCATAGTATAGATAAAGTATAAGATGATGTATATTATATGCTAGGTTTTGTTGTTGATAAATGATAAAAAAAAGTTAAGATTTGTTGTATGTATTGATTGTATAAGTGGAGGCATAAGACAATAATATTTTAATAAGAGATTTGGTTGTGATAGCTTGTTGATAAACATGGTCTAAATAATAAATTCGCACCCTTTTGTTTTTTTAATATGTCCTTAAATTGTAACTTAGTATTATGAGTGTTCCAATTTAGTATCTCAAACTTTATACTTTGTAATAACTATAAAAACCATCAAAGTTTCAAAACAAGTTCATTCTTGTCTAACTTTCTAAAATTTGTGTACTTAAGGTATATGTATATGCATTAACATGTTGTACATAAATTTTTAACACTCACCCTTTAAATTTAACTACTTCCAACCAATTTATGTACAACCCATTAATGCACGAATAAACATAAACAATAAACACAAAATAATAATCAAGTTTAAGAAGTGTTTCGTTCATGTAGCTTTAACATAAAAATTACACAAAAATGAAACGGTTTAGAAACTTTGATGGTTTTTATGGTTGATATAAAGTTTGAGGTATTAAATCGGAACATACCTCAAACTTGATTACTATTTAATAATGGTTAGCGTGGTACGGTTTGGTGCGGGTTTTGACTAAAACAAAACCGCAACCGCACTTGCAGTTTCTATAAAAATAGAAACCGAACCGCACCACATTTTGCTGTTTTGGTTTTGCGGGTTTTTTGCGGGGTTTGCGGGTTTTAACCGCATCACACCATCACTTGTGACTTATATGATTAATGTGGGTTTTTGCGGTTTTTAGTTTACAATGTTAGTTTTTTCGGTTATAAGAATGCATATATTTTTATGTAAGCACACACACACACACACTTATGACTTATAAGAATATCAATGATAATATATACTAGAAGCCTTATAACACACATTAAATAATGGGGCAATTCCATATTTATCCAACTTAAACATGATAATGCCATATTTACCCAAAACATGCTTTAACCACATTGTACATCATGCATTCAAAACTTGTATTTTGGGTAAGTATGACATTTTCATGTTTAGATTGGGTATATATGGAATTATCCCTTAAATAATCAATGTGCTGTTTCTCGGTTTTAAATAATCAATGTGCGGTGCGGTGCGGTTTTTGTGATTCAGTTTTACGGGTAAAACCGCAACCACACCACATTTTGCGGTTTTTATTTTTTCTAAACACCGATCCACCTGTTTTTTCCGTGGTGCGGTTTTTGCAGTTCGGTTTTTTGTGGTTTTTGCGGTTTGCGGTGCGGTTTCTGCTCACCCCTACTATTTAATAATTTTCGCCCTTCGTTTTTCACTAGTTATTACTCGTCCGTTTTTTTATTTATTATGCTTAGATATTTTGCAAACTCTTATTTTGATAGAAACTAAGAGACACACTTAGGTCATCCATTTCATTTGATTAAAAACACAAGATTTAAGATTAAAAAAATTTGGAAGGACCAAAAGTGTAAGATTCCCTCCATACTCACCCAACCACTCCCTAATTATTTGTAGAGGTGGCAAACGATGCAACAAAGGATGCGCAGTGTATGAATTGCCATTTCATGAGAGGGATTTACCGATAGCGACAGTAAAAGATACTGTAATATCATCATGGTTATGAAATACCTTGATTTTATTAGAAATCCACAATTCAACATCTTGAAGAAGTTTATTTCTAGAAACATCTTGTGCAATTGATGTTTTCAAGGTTTCTGCTGCAATAATTCTTTCCCGGCACCTTCTGCTAAAACAATAACCATGTGTGCATCGTCTTTGAGATGTTTGTCTTCAGATTGTGATTAGGTTACCATAAAATTACATGATAAATAATTGTTTCTCCCTTTTGAGTTCCATCACCTCTACTAATATAAACCTGATACATAAGCAGAATCGACGAATGGTTCATTACCATATTATAGGTGACAATTTCTACCAGTTCTGTTTATGTTTCATCTTTAACGGGTCAAATGGGCAATTATAATAACTTGGCTAAAAGGAAATGTGTAGGTCTCAAAATTTGCCTAAAGTGTCTTCACATGCTTAAAAACATAATTTTATGCGCAAAAACAGTATGTACCATAAAGGTAAAGATATACTTAACAAGAACAACTTATAAACACACCACTTATCATGACAATCAAGCACAGAAATTATAGGATTTTAAAGATGTGTGAGAGTAAAATGTAAAATCCACCACTTAGAAATGGTTTGGAATAAGAGTAAATTGCATTTTTGGTCCCTGTGGTATGGCCAAATTGCAGGTTTGGGACCTTAACTTTTAAAATTGCAGTGATGGTCCCTATTTTCAAGTTTGGGTTGCAGATTTGGTCCTTTTGGGTTGCATTTTTGGTCCCTGTG
>BQNB010121421.1:0-14371 GCA_026074375.1 Tanacetum coccineum
AGTTTAGTTTATTCATTGTTCTTCTTAATACTATTGTGTAGATTCCGCATATACAATTAGTATTCATAGTCAGTGTTTCTATATAGTCAATCTGTATTTATACAAGTTGGCTATCACCCTTAGCAGGCTGCAAAGATCTGTTCAGTTTGGGACTCACAAATAGCAGCTTGTAGGAGTTTAATGTTGGGAATATTACACCCACGACAAAGGATCACACAACGAATAACCAAACAAGTAAGAACAACAAAGAACACAAACAAGGCTTACGGAAGATAAATAGCGAAAAGTAAATCGACACAAGATATAACGTGGTATCCACGACAAGGATAGCCGTGGCAGTCCACGGGATCAAACCAGAGAGATATTATTATGCTCTTGCCAAGTTGCACGATCGTGCCCAACTGCACGACCTGTGCTAAGTTGCACGGGGTACAAACAGACACACTCAAGATACAATGAGACACACACACTCTGGTCCAAGTTTACAATTACAATGAGAGGGATATTTATAAGTCTGAAACTCCTCTTCAGTTTACTTATCTTACCGATGTGGGATAAGCTTTCACAACTCAACAATCTCCCACTTGAAGGCTAATCACTTCACTCATCTCCTTCTCAAGTAATCTCCGTAAACTTCAAACCACCTTCCCTTTAACAATGCTGCTGCTCTGACCTTCATGTACCGCCGAACATACGGAACACGCGACTAACCAAACACATGGCTAGGAGACTTTCGATACAAGCTATCCTGAACTAACATCATTAAACTAGGAATAACCTCTCTATCTCTCTGGTAAGACACCATCCTCCGTTCTTAATTCTCTGCTTGTTTATGTAAGTGCCTAATCCAATAGAAAAACTTAATATAGATTTGTGATCATAAAATTGAGACGCTTCAACTCTCAATATCCTCACAAAACTCTCTCACAAGTTTTTCTCACCTCTCTTTGGATTATACAACGGCCATAAACTAGACTGACTCACTTGACTGTTGCTACACCAACTGTAAGCACATAACCAAGCACGCGCTTCTCAAAGCATCAATCCTTCATCTGATCTTCCACTCTCCTCGAAGCTCTCACTGTTTTCGGACCTCTTACTTGTATCTGAGCTCCCACCTGGGCTTTGAGTGTTTTTTGAACTCAACCCATGCTCTGCAACTATGTTAATATCCTCTACAAGGTTCTCTGGAATGTCTACTAACACCTCTTGACTCTGTCGATATTTAACTTCACGTCTTTTGCCATTGTTTATCGTAACCCGCAATGTCAATTCTACCACCGCTGTGTAGAATATGACAAACCAAGCACAAAGTCTTTGTTCTTCTCGTAATGGCCTCCTCCAAGTTGTATGATTCCTTCTTCTCGAACCTCAGCTCTCATACCACTTGTTGGGAATATAACACCCACGACAAAGGATCACACAACGAATAACCAAACAATTAAGAACAACAAACAAGGCCTACGGAAGATAAATAGCGGAATGTAAATCGACCCAAGATATAACGTGGTATCCACGACTAGAATATGACAAACCAAGCACAAAGTCTTTGTTCTTCTCGTAATGGCCTCCTCCAAGTTGTATGATTCCTTCTTCTCGAACCTCAGCTCTGATACCACTTGTTGGGATATTACACCCACGACAAAGGATCACACAACGAATAACTAAACAAGTAAGAACAACAAAGAACACAAACAAGGCTTACGGGAGATAAATAGCGAAAAGTAAATCGACACAAGATATAACGTGGTATCCACGACAAGGATAGTCGTGGCAGTCCACGGGATCAAACCAGAGAGATATTATCAAGCTCTTGCCAAACTGCACGGTCGTGCCCAACTGCACAACCCGTGCTAAGTTGCACGGGGTACAAACAGACACACTCAAGATACAATGAGACACACACACCCAGGTCCAAGTTTACAATTACAATGAGAGGGATATTTATAAGTCTGAAACTCCTCTTCGGTTTACTTATCTTACCGATATGGGATAAGCCTTCACAACTCAACAGATTGTACCTTGGAATCAGTCTCCAAGATTATAATGATACTTATTACTTGGATTTGAAATGTCAATTAGGGTTCATAGGCTTGAATTTAGGAATTATTGATTCTATGAATTTTGGGGGTAGTTTAATTGTTGTTTTTCCTTGATTATTGAGCACAATGTGGAAGAATGTGATGTAGCCGAATTGAGGTTAGTAGAAAACCCTAAACTGAGTTGGGAATTTATTGAAAAAAATTGTCTTTTTATGAGTTTGTTGAATATTCTTAGGTATTCATGGATTAGTCTGCCCATTTTTTTTCCTAATTCTTGCAGGTGTGGAGGTTTTAAAGAATATACGTAATTTTTCTACCGTATGCTGAAACTGCGCTTCAATACCATGAACAGCAACTCTCATTTCTGAACAATTATGACTGAACCGAGGCATGACTTTTAAAAGAAAGGAATTGTAATTAATCTGGATACTTACATATGATTTTCTAATTCACTTAGCTTACTCAGTCTGCATATTCCACTTTAGTTTCGTTAAGCGAAACACAAGTCAGATAGAAATTTCTATCGACTTAACGCCGTTTAGCCCCGCGCTCCGCAGCGAAGCGCGGGCTAAAAACCTTGTTGAATATGAATCTTGAACAAAGCTCATACTTAATGCATTAAATGGCTGTACCTTTTTTTTTGCAAAAATTGAAATTGTATTGATTATGGATCTTGAACAAAGATCCAGCAGATTGAGAGTACAAATAAGAAGTCATGTATAGTTTGTTAATAATATCTTTAGCTTAATATCATGAAATATTTCCATATTTTTAAAATAGCCATACCGTTCTTTCGTAGGATTATTGAAGAAATTCTATGATATGGGGTGGTATACATCATATATATATATATATAAATTTATTATATATTAAATTATCTTTATATTAATTATGATGTACTTGTATTTTATTAATTTAAAACCGTGACCTCTGGAGTTGTACGTTTATCCTGGTCTTTCGTTTCGCGCGAGTTCTTATGCCTAAGCACACCAATAAAAAACAACCCGCCCCGCAGCAACGCGCGGGTACTTTGGCTTGTTATATTCTCATTTTGCAAGTTGGTTGGCTATTGTTCTCCATTTTTCCTTATATTCTCATTTTGCAAGCTGAATTTTGGTCGTTATGCGTATGAGGTGTTTTGTTCATCTGTAAAGTAAATTATATTCTCATTTTGCAAGTGGTCAATTTGGTTAATTAATAAATAGAAATAAAGTAAATTCTTGACACTAAGTTTTAATCTTGACCATTCAATAGATCTAATGGTTCATATTCACCCGACATGACTAGTCATGTTGATGATAACTTTAGACAATCCTTTCCCTAAAGAAAAATGGTTCTAACACACTCTAAAAAATAATGAGTGTCTCTAATCATCACTATAGAAGTGCTTGAAATACCAATAGATTGAAAAAAAAAGTAAGAAAAAAAATAAAGCTATATAGTGAGGCCATCAGTCCATCACGTACAGAATTTAATAGTTTCTTTATTTGGACGTGCACAACTTCAGCTCAATAGTTACTCCACTTTATATGCATTACGTAAATTGTACAAATAATGCTCCAAGTGCAAAAACGTATACAAATATTATTATTCGACCTTATCATAAAAACATCTCATCAACCTCTCATTTAATTTTTTTTTGAACGGCGACTTTATTAGAAACACTAGCAAGGAGCTAGTAAATTACAAAGGAATCAAAAAAAGGTGTTGAAGCCAACTAACCCAATTCAAAGTTCTATTACATCTAGCTACACACCAATAAAAAGAGCGTAAAACAATATTGTCGAAAATAGTATCCTTTCGGGGAATAGGAGACGCAAAAAGGAATTGGTTCCTGAAGTTCCAAAGGCTCCACCAAGAAACGTAAAACACGCCTTCAAACACTTCTTTCGTCTTAGAACCTAAACGGATAGATTTGAACCAAGAGAGCCAATCTTCGTACGACTCATAAGGATGAACATCCAAATTCCACCATCTACAAATTAACTTCTGAATATCTTTCGCCACAGAGCAACCGAAGAATAAATGGGACGAATCCTCGAGCACGTGATCACAAAGAGGACAAGCCAAAGACGGAAGCGAGACATTCCTACGAGACAAATTCGATCTAGTAGGTAAACGATCGAGATAAAGTTTCCAAGCAAAAACGTTTACCTTAATCGGAATACTTTTAATCCATCGAGTAGGAACTTCCATTTTAGGGAGAAAAGCCTCATCTAACATAGATCGAACATCCTTGACTTGAAAAACACCATCGCCATTTAAGTCCCAAAACCATCTGTCATCCATATTAGATAAAATAACCGTATCAAGTAATAACGAAAGCTGATCAAGTTGTTGTGACTCTACACCTCCTCGGACATGACGACGAAAAGAAGAGGAGATAGACGTATTCATCTTATCAGCAACCGATATGTCTTTATTCTCTTCAAGAGCAAACAAACGAGGAAAAGAAAGCTTGAGAAGATTATCGCCAATCCAAAGATCTTTCCAAAAGCTTGTACCTGTACCTTTTCCCACACGAATCTTACAATGAGAAATGAGATCGACACCTTTGACTTTAAGGGAGTTAACTTCTGTTATGATGGAGCTCCATGTCGAATTGAAAGCAGCAGAAAGAACATGACCATTCAAGCCATGTAAAGCTGATATAATTCGGGACCATAAGGAGTTATCATGAGAAAGGTAGCGCCATACCCACTTGAAAAGAAGAGCCCGATTGAGAGCGAAGAAACTAGAGACTCCCAACCCTCCGAATTTCTTAGAAGCAAGCACCTTAGACCATTTGACCCAAGCAATCTTTCTATCACCCTCTTGAATGCCATTAAAAAAATTCCTACGCAGACTCTCCATATAATTAAGAACAGATTTGGGAACCTTGAAAATCGACATGTTGTAGATAGGAGTGGAGCCAAGAACCGATTTAAGAAGGGTAAGACGACCCCCGACAGATAAGGTATTAAGTTTCCACCTAGACAACCTCTTCTTCATCTTATTAATCGTCTCGTCCCAAGCCTTTTTAGAAGACATATTATCTCCTACTAAAATACCCAAGTATTTAAAAGGAGCTTTCATTATCAAACAACCAATAGACTTAGCAGCTTCAGCCACACAATTATCTGGGATACCGACACCAAGAAGATGACTCTTCTGAATATTTATTGACATACCAGAAAGTAAGGAGAAGCATCGAAGAATATTCATGATACCTTTTAAGTTAGAATGAGACCACTCACCAATAAATACTGCGTCGTCGGCGTAGAATAAATGAGACAACGTAGTAGAAGGGTCAATCTTGTATCCTTTGAAAATTCCCGCTTCAACCTCTCATTTAATTGAACGACCAACTTCCACAATATGCAATTAATTCTATACGAGGAGGCCACCAGCAAAACCCAGGTGTCGTGGAATATACTTTTCTATTTGTCATTTTCATGTATCCTAAATTTGTTTATATATTTCATTTACAAATGTAGAAACCAATAAAATACACATAAAAGACTAAAAGACTTGTTACAAATAAAATGATAACGTGATTCCAAATAAATCCATAAAAGTACTAGAGTATTACATTCGTTAAAAAAAATAAGGTATTGCTAACAACAACCTTTAAAGTTGTTGTTAATAATTAATTACCGAAATTTATGTATAAACATTACACAATGTTCAAATAACATCATTTCGAAAATCACTAACAAAAAATAATAAAAGTTTATAGCAACGGAATTTTATAGCGGTAGATAGTTATAGTGATAAAAAAAGTTTATAGGTTATAAACGAAAAATAATAAAAATGTAAGGATTTTGGAATTAAACACAATATAAACTGAATGAAAATAATATGAGCTATAAACGAAGAAAATAATACACTACAACAAAATAGTTAACTTTTCACACTTATTAAGGTACGTGTTCACACTTTAAAGTGTGTGGATTTAAAAAGTTCACACCTAGTTTGTGTGAAAAAGATGGGTGTAGCAAATAAGTTCACATTTGTAAGTGTGAAGATTTATAAAAAAATTACACTTTAAAGTGTGAAGATTTAACCAACTGGGCTTAGCTCAGTTGGCCACCTGAGGTCTCCTAAGGAGCTTTGGGGGAGGTTGTTATCATGAGGTCTCAGGTTCGAGCCTCACTGAGTTTTCCTTCTAGGTGAAGAATCTGTGTTGGGCTCTGCCCACTCAGATGCGTCGAGTCTCTGACTCACTAACGATAGTATTGTACTAACTCGCCGTTCTAAAAAAAAGTGTGAAGATTTTGAAACAATATGATTTTAAAACAACTCCTCACACTTTTAAGTGTGAATAATTTTTTCACACTCATTAGTGTGAATATGTTTAAAAAAAAGTTCACAGTTTAAAAAGTGTGAAGAAAAAAGTGTGAATACATAACCAATTTCTTGTAGTGATAATAAAAGTTTATAGTTTCATATATACTTTTTTTTTAGTTTTTCAACATTCGAGTGTAAACATTTTATGTATAGTATTTGCTAAAAAATCTCAAATACAAATACAATAATACTCTTCTTATTGATTATGTTATCGGAAAATGCAAAGCTTGTTTTTTTAATTATGTTTTAATATCAACATATTTTGTGGAGATTTAAGTTGATAACAAGTTAAGGGCTGCTGTTGGTATTTTTTTAAAAATCATTGCGTTTGAAGCAAATTATTTTATGGTTTCCAAAAATAAATATTTAAATGGAAAGTTACTCTCTCCGTTCTAAAATTATTGTCCCCCGACAAAAAACACACAGTTTAAGAAAAATGCATTTATTACTGTTTTCTCTTTCTTACTTTTTGACATAATGACAGTTTTACCCTTAACTAATTAATTAAAGTCTTTTTTAAAGTTTGTAATAATAATTTCAAACAAGGGTAATATAGTAAACTTCATCAAGATTCCCTATCTATTTTTAGTAGTGGACATTTAATTTGAGACATCCAAAAAAAAAAACATGGACAATAAAAATAAGACGGATGGAGTATATTTTTTGTTTCTCAATTCGGAAATACTCCGTAGTAATCTTCTTGGCCATCGTGCCCCCACATTCATTGGTTTCTCACCAATAAAACTAGACTTCTTCATTATTGATTATGGTTCGATGTAATGGAAGCATTAAACATGATTGGTATAGTTCGCATATATCGTGACTGCGACAATATGATGGAGCTTTGAAATAATGGTGGATCCTTTACAAATTGGTATTTGTCATTTTCATGTTTCTTCTTTCTTTTTTTCATTTCTCTTTTTTTGAAATTAACCGTCAGTGCACAAAATATCCAACCAATATTTAGGTGCTCTTTGTTACATGGTTTTGGTGATTGATGGAATGAAATAATAGATTAAGGTTACGTATGGTTTGTGTATTGCTTCGATTTAGATTTAGATTTAGATTTGGATTTAATATGATTTTGAAATTAAGTGAGGAGAAAGAGAAATATAATAAAATAATATATTGTTTACGTTTTAAAAAAATATAATTTAAACATTTTACTATTTAATAAAAGAAAGAAAAAATTTATAAGTGAATTAAATTGAAGAAGGACCCATAAAAATAATTTTTTTTAACAAAATGAGGCAAATCACCTAGGATTAGAAGATAGTAAATATTTGATAACAATTTTCATTTTTAGAGCCCACTCAACCATACAAAACAAGATTTTTAGACATCATCCTCAAATCCAATCCCTACACCCTCAAACCAAAAACACCCTAAAAGTTAAAGAACTCAATCCACATTAATGTGGTAGGTTTGAACAAATGATTCACGGAATTTTGATAGACCCTCACCTTTTGCATCATTCTTGTCCACAAATTTTGCCATTTTCTTATTCTCGTCTTTACTTTATGTATTTTTCTTTGTAGAAATAATTTTTTTAGATTTAATATTAATTTAAAGTAATATATGTTTTTATATCATTATATATTGTCTTTTTCTTGTTTTTCTTTCTAACCTTTCTTAAATTCAAATTCAATTCCAATTTCATTTACAAATCAAACGCACCTTTAAGAGGGGCATATATCTTACAAACCGAGAGACTTAGGTTCCGTTTGGTTTGTTGCGTGGAATGACTATTAGTATGGTCTTGTTAATAAGGTAAAATGGGAGTGGATGCTACATTATGTAATGATTCCATTGTTGTTGTTTGGTTTAGCAGTTGATTTAGATATCAAAATTCTGACACATCATAGCTAGTTATCTTTTCAATCAAAGTTATTTTAAGAATAAACGGAAACTAATTTATCTTTACGATAAATATAACTTCTTCATTACATCTGAATTTATCATCAACAATGCATGGAATTTGCCAACATCTGTCTAGCAGAGTGGGTCAGGGGGCTCTTCTTCATGTGAGATGTCTCAAGTTCGAGTCTTCCCATATTGGTTTCCTCCTGCATGCGAATGGGAGTGGACTCCAAACTATACTAACTATATCTATACTAACTCAATCGTTCTAAAAAAACAATGCACAGAATTTATAGGCCAAGAAAAATATTTATTTATAAATAGATAATGGTTAATGACATCTAATTGAAAGGAACTTTTTCACATGTTCACTGAACTCTATAAAATACCACAATACCCATTAAAAACTTCACGTAATCAACTAAAAATAAATAAAAAATTCCACGTATTCAAGTTAACCAGTGTAGTCGGTTGTCGGTTCGTCTTATATGGAAACCCACGAGTAAATTTTTTAATTCTGTTGGCCTTAGGTGGATTCCCACTGGAAAGTTATTCGTCTCTGGCACAAACAAAGTTAACTGTGAATCCCCACATGGTTCCAATGCAGATATCACTAACATGAATGCAAACCAACTATTGATTTAAGTGCATGTACATCTATCAATGTTTAAAAGAAAACACTCAGAGCTTGGTTGCGGGAAAGGTTGATGTCTCAGAAACCATTATTTTAGGGGATTTAAAACCGGTGAATAAGTCATCACCATTTAATTTATTTTAATTATCAACTTTTAATTTTCCTTTTAGTTTTTAAATATTTTTGAAAAACAAAATATAAAACATATTAAACCAAAGTACAAAAGTATAAGATTGAAAATACCAAAAAAGAATCTTCTCACGGCATGACTCTCGTTAAAAATATCAATTGCATTTACGTTTCTAGAAAGGTCATTTAACAATGATACGAAAATATAAATGTACATTGAGCGAGAGTTCATCAACAAAATGCTTTCAAAACATGTCGTTCTTCTAAAATTTTCTGATGACTTGTGTACAATCTCAGTGCACAACTCGGTCCCGAATAAAAAAGGAGAGTGTACACACCAGTGCACTTATCTTCAACAAAAAGAAAGAAATCTACTTAAACTTGAGTCATTTCATCAAGGCCTTTAGAGTTTTGAGCTCAAGTCCATGGTTTTCAAAATGTTGAACACAATTTTTCAAAAATTTCTTAATAAATTTTTTCTAAATCATTCAAAATTATTTGGTTAACACTCCATTCCTCACAAAATTGTTTAATTTTTTAGGGGGAGCAATCAAAACCAAAGTTTTAATGTTGTGGACACAATATTTAAAGTCTATTTTTGTGTGTCTAAAACATGTAGTGTTTGAGCATATTTTTTCAAGAATTTTTCAATGTCAATTCAAAATCTTTGACAATTGTGTACTTAACCTTCACTCCATCCCTCACTACATCATTCGGTGTCAAACAAATTTCAAGTAGTGACACACAAGTGTATTATTGAGGGGGAGTAAAAAAATGTTCCATAATATCATGCTGAATATGTAAATATTTTTCTCCCCATAAACTTTTCAAGTCGTATAGATTTTAATCAATTGGTAACAACAATATCAAAAGATTTGTTATTTTTTATAAGAGGAGAAAATATGATTGAAATATGTGATGAAAAGTGATCATATTTAACTCAAGTGTGAACTCTTACCTCCATGTGCGAAATAATTACAAATATCAATGCACATGTGTGCATAAAATAAAACTTTCAAAGTGTCAAACGTTTTGATTAATTTCTGATGAGGTGTCATTTTTTATACTTTTTCAGGGTCATTTAACCCTCTAAATCATAAAAATATGCTCAAAATGCGTGCTTAATTGTTTCTTTTTGTATTTTTAGCACTTGGATGACATTTGGAGAAAATACTCGTGACTTGGGCTCATTTGGGGAAGAAACGGACGAGATTACAACTCTACACCAAAGTCGAAGAAGAAAAGGGCACACAGACCCTGGAGACAGCGTCACAAATTCTAGCGACGGCGTCAGAAAGCCTTAAAGACGACGTCGGATCATCAAAGAGACGGGCGTTAGGAAATTTAAGACGGCATTAGACTTAACCGACATAGTGAAGCCCTAGAAGATTTGGCGAAGCGACGGTATCAGGATTACAAAGCGATGTCGCCGTCGTCGTTTTTCTATGTATACAAACTCATTTTTAGGGTTTTAAGGGTGGGACTTGTGGAATTCGAGAGTCATTTTTAGGGAACAAATATTATCAGTATTAGGGTCGATTTTAGGGTTTAAAAACCCTTTTGTATCTACCTTTTTAAAAACCCTTTTGTATCTACCTTAACTCCATGTTTTGACCAGTGAAGTTTTTTATACTTTAATCTGCATGAGAATTAGTTTGTAGATCCTTTTAATATTGATTCTTGTTAATGGGTGTGTGCATTAGGCTCTAGAAAACTAGCTTCTTAACTTCTTGCAAAGACGTCTAGGGAAACGTGATTGTGTAGAAAAGATACCATCGGTAACAGTCTTCATACTACCTTACCCATCTATGGTTGATCACCTTTTAGGTATTTTAATGCATTTATTGTACTCTTAGGGGCCTTGTAATAGTCTTCATACTACCTTACTTGTGCGTTTCCTTAACGGAATATTGCATAGACGGCATGTTCGTGTAATTCGTTCATGACTTAGGAAATATCTACATATCGCATCACAAGGGTGACGGGCAATAGAATTAGGAGAAGCAAACTAAGGATCATGCATGATTAAGTAAACACATTTATTTACCTATACGAGTTTCCACACATTAGTTTATGTTGATCCCAAACCTAGATCGATTCCTTAGGTTGTCTAAGGTTAAATTACCTTGGATAAATCCAAAATAACTTGTTGTAGAAACTTTGTATGTATATTAAAGTGTATGCGGAATCTACACCTTAATACTCTAGAAGTAAAATCAATGAAACAGTAATCTTGAACAAACAAAGATATAACCAAACGCTCCAATATTATTAGATCAATAATACGAGTACTCTTAACTTAGTACTAGGGTTTACAACCTTGAAGCTTTTCTCTTAATCGACTTTGACAACTATGAAGACTTATATGCAAAACTGATGATGATGTGATTGTGATATCTCAACTAATGCCCTAGAGCCTCCTTTTATAGACTAAGGAGTCCTAGTCGGCTTACAATACATTCCTAAGATATCTTAATCTTTTCTAAACATAAACATAATCTTCTAAATAAATACATTATGTATATCTTGTACATAAATATCTCAATACTTATCTTCACAAGTATTCTTGTTCTCCAAACAATCTTTATCTCTTTAATTCGTCTTTATCCTCTTGACAGTAGAAAGTCTTCAAACAGTTGTAATCCTTTCACCAGCAGCACTAATAAACATAAGCAGTAGTAACATTAGTACTAGCAGTACTAATATATACTAACAGTAGTAACTTGTACTAGCAGTCTTAACATTTACTACTAGCAGCACTAACTACTTAGCTTATATTTTAGTCTTCAACACTGAGCAGTCTTAACTTCAACTAACAGCAGTAACTTTATGCTATCAGTACTAAATTATACTAACAGTAGTAACTAGCAGTGGTAACATTATACTACCAGTACTAACTACTTAGCATAATTTCCATTATGTACCTGAGCAGTAGTAACTTCTAAGAATCCATGAAGTCTTTTAAGTCCCAACAATCCTCCCCTAAACTTGATGTTCATCTTCTGAATCTTCAAGTTTCTTCTTTAAAAGTCTTCATCATACTCAGGAAGATGCATTCAAACCTTTCATAGACCTTTTTGTTGTTTTACCATAAGCTTTAGCAGTTGATAGCACATCTTATTTTGATGATCAGTTTGAAGTTTCTTGTTTAGCATATTGGTGATGGTTATTGGTGTGAGGGGATATCTCTTTTCAACCAACATAAAAATGTGAAGATTATCAAATCTTATAAAGTGAACTCCAGATGAATCAATCAACTTCTAAATGGTCACCCTGTATCCTTGTAAAATTATCCATACATCACTCCTTTTATCTGGTTCAAACATAACTTTCAAATCTCCCCACAACACTCTTTCAAATTCATTTTCAGGTCTTGTATCACCATACTTTGCCTTTACTATTCTCCAAAGAGCTTCTAAGTCTTCTCTATCTATTCCTTATAGCATCTTTATCATTAAAGAGTATCTCTTGGAACTTCCATCTGCTCTTATCAACTAATAGTATATCATCACACCCTCTTTAAGAAGCTTGTAATTAATAATCACTAGTAATTTGGTAGCAAGTGGTATAGCATCAATTGCCATATCTTCATCCTTTTTAATCACCAAAAGCTTTTTTACCTCAGCTTCATCAACTTCATCAACTTCCTCAACTTTATCCGAATCTTTTTCTTTCTCTACTTTCTGTTTCTTTGAGGATTCTTGTTGTTGTTCTTTCCCTGCTCTTTTCCTTCCAAGCATCTTCTTTTTGCTGCTTTTAGCTGTCTCCTCACTACCTTTTACCTTCTTTTCTTTGCTTTATTGTACCTCAGAACCCATAGCCACAAAGGTATTTACCCTCTTCATTTCCTTATCAAACAACTTTTGAATTTCATCAAAACTCTTTCCCTTTAGCTGTTTGTATCTGTATCCACCCATGTGCTTAAGATAAGTAGACATTTGAGTTCTCTTTTATGCCTTGGTAGGAGGTCTGTTTCTTTTTTCTTGTGCTCTGAGTGTAGCAAAATGTTCTCTTCTTTTCTCTATTAGTTCCATAAATAGCTTTGCTTTTTCTTCATCTGTCAACTCCTCTCTTTCTCTTGATTGGAGTCTCTCAGCCAGCAATCTATCAGCCTTCATCATAGCTTGGGTATTTTCCCATGACTCAATCAATGCTATGTTGGCTACTTCTTCTTGTTTCCTTGCTAGCCTTTGCTCTTCTATTAATTCAACATCCAACTTAGCTTGAATATCTCTTGCAACTTGTTCATCAAGAGCAATTTGATCTTTTCTTTTAAATGATCTTCAGGCTCAATCATAATACCTTTTCCTTTATCTTTAGAACTTAAAGGTTATGTCTCTTGTAGAACTCTAAACTTACTTGGCTCCTATACTACTACCTCTCTAGCCTTGGGTCTTGTAGTTGTTGTTGTTGTAGCAGCAGTAGTAACAACTTTAGGCTTAGTTGCTTTAACCTGTGTAAGTGTCTAAGCCAAAGTGATTTCCTCAATAGTTGTAGGAGCAGCACTATCTTTAACACTAGCAGTAGTAACTGCTTCACCAGCAGTACTATTATCACGCTTAGTACTCTGTTCATCTTTCTCATCAACTTTAGCTTCCACAGGCATCTCATCATCCTCCAAAACTCTAGTATCCAACATCAAGTCATCATCCTGTCTTTCTTGAGTTTCATCAACTAAAGTTAGCTCATCATCCTCATCAAGATCTGCAATACTCCTCCCCTGTTTGGATGCATCTTCAGGAGCACCTAAACTTTTCTGATCTTCAAAGGACTCAACTCTCATAGACATACCAACTTTCCTTAGTCTCTTCAAACCTATAGGTCTTGATATTTGCTTCCTTTCCAACCTCTGGATCCTCTTCTTCAAAGCAACAATCTCCTTTGCTTGAGCATCCTTTCCTTTTTCTAAATCAAGAACCTG
Source organism: Tanacetum coccineum (assembly GCA_026074375.1). Lineage (NCBI taxonomy): Eukaryota > Viridiplantae > Streptophyta > Magnoliopsida > Asterales > Asteraceae > Tanacetum > Tanacetum coccineum. The sequence continues at coordinate 13,916 of BQNB010121421.1, forward strand.
TGTTTTCAATTTGGTACATAAAACCATCAAATTAGTTAGTTGCATGCTATCCTCACAACTAGGTTGTGGATCATTGGAAGGTGTGGATACACTTTCCTCATGCTCTGTCTCATCTTGAGGAACCTCTGCCTCCTATCTCTAAGCCTTCTTAGATGGTTGTTTCTTTTTGGGTTGGGAAGATGAAGATGGTTGATCAATAATGGGTATTTGTGTGAAATCAGTTGGATGATCTGAATCCTCACCCACTTCTTTAGAAACTTGAACCATCATAGTATCAAATAAAGGTGTTATTCTCCCAGAAAAATCCTTTCCAGCTCTCTTCATTTGGAAAAAACTTTCTTCATGTGAAAGGGATTAACATAAATCTTCTTGTGAGTTGACATATTACCAAGTTGTTGATTAATGAAAACTTATAGAAAACGTGGATACATCAAGAATTTGACTCCTCCATCTAAA
>BQNB010121422.1:0-20462 GCA_026074375.1 Tanacetum coccineum
CGGTCCGGTCCGACCAAAAACCCGATGATAATGCCATGTAGGACCGGACCGGACCGAAGACCGACCCGGACCGGACCGTACCATTTCGGTCCGGTCCGCGGTCCGGCAATATGGACCATTTCGGTCCTCGGTCCGGTCCGGTCTTGAACATATGCTCACCCCTACATTACACCATGAAAATGAGAATGCCATTGAAACAGGATGTTATTGAAACAGGATGCTAATGCATCAAAGCGCATCGCGCTTTTTAAATAGGATGTTATCGGGTCGATTCGGATTCGGGTCAACCCGACATTTTTTTATCTCTTTTAAATACAAAATATATAAAATGTATATTAAAAAAATGAAAAAAAATCTTTATTCGGGTCAATCGGGTCGACCGAACCCGACTTAGCCAAAAAATTTCATCCCGATACCCGACCCTATTTAGTATTCGGGGTACTCGGGTTGACCCAAATAAAGTTTTGGACCTGACTAACCCTACTCGGATATGCTTATAATTTTCAACGCACGACCGCTATCACCCTCGTCATATGACATGTCTAATATCACTTGTGATATTTCATAAACACAGTTAACGTCTGATATCTCTTGTGATAATTCAGAAACAAATAATCTTGATTTTTAACCTTTTATATTATCTGTGATATTTTATTACTTTGTTTTTTTTATATTATCACCTATGTGTTTTCTAATATTTTTATATTTTTCAGGTACTAGATGGTTTTTGTTTCTTTTACCGTAATAGACAAGCACAAGAAATGTTTTAATGTCTGTTCAGGAGTTGCTTAAGAATGAAACTTTGCTCAAAAGTTTTGTGTTCTTTTTGGAATTTTAAAGATGTAATGGCATGTTTTTCATTTCATACTTTCATTTTTTATCATTAATGATTTTATAATTTGCTTTCTTGTTATACATTGCTATTTCAATTTCAGAGTTATTTAACACTTGTGGTATTACACTGTAAAGAGTAACAAGTGTTAAGCCGCATGCAAATTAATTAAAAAGGTTAGGCGAAGCCGACAAAGCCGAAAGCTGATGTTGTTTTTAAACAATTTTAGAGTATTATCACATGTGGTAAAAATGAAGTTAACAGTTTGATAACTATTTAACACACCACTGACATTGCATATGTGATAATCTACTAAGTGAATAAAGCAAGCAACATCCAAGTTACAAACCGATTAACACTATGACCGTTTTTTATTGTTGAATTTGATTACATGTCAAGAATTTCAAAAATAACCACAATTAGTGTCATATTATATTGCTTTATCACCTGTGATATTAGTCATATGTGAAATATCATAACTAATGTCACATTATATTGCTTTATCACATGAGATTTTATTATTATATATTTATCACTAGTGATATTACAATGTCAGGGGTAACAAGTGTTAAGCCACAGGTGAATTTTAGTTGATAAATATTATATTTATCACCGGTGATATTACAATATCAGGGGTAATCAGTGTTAAGCCATGAGTGAATTTTAGCTAATAAGGGTTATAATTTATACCTTGATATTACAATCTTAGGGGTAATCAGTGTTAAGCCACAGATAAATCTTAGTTAATAAAGGTTTCGAAGGCGGATTTGGCAAGTCTAAAGGCTGATATTGTTTTCAAATAGTCTTAGAATATCAGATGTGGTAAAGAAAGTTTATGTATATATCACTTATAATATTATACCTAGTGGTTAGGGGTTTAGGGTTTTTGGTATAGGGTTTAGTGGTTTAGGGTTTAGGGTTTTTTATATATAGATTTTAAAGTTTATCTATATATTACTTGTGATATTATACCTAGTGGTTGGGGGTTTAGGATTTTTGGTATAGGGTGGTTTTTGTTAAGTTTATGTATATATCACTTGTGATATTATACCTGGTGGTTAGGTATTTAGGGTTTTTGGTATAGGGTTTAATGGTTAGGGGTTTAGGGTTTTTGGTATAGATTTTAAGTTTATGTAAATAACATTGTGATATTAAAACATAAAACATTTGCTATGGATTCTGCTATAAAGGTTTACTGGTTAGAAATGGTTTAAGATTTTGGTATAGGGATTAGTGGATAGTGTTTAGGGTTTTAGGTATACGGGTTATTGTTAAGGGGTATAAGGTTTTGTATAGAGTTTAGTGGTTAGTGGTTTAGGATTTTGGTAATATGGTTTTAAGTTTATTGTATACATCACTGGTGATATTATACCTATTAGTTAGGGTTTAGGATTTTGGTATAAGGTTTTAGTGGTAGGGGTTTAGGGTTTCGTATAGATTTTAAAGTTTGTATGTATATATTCACTGCGGTATATTATACCTAGTGGTTAGGGATTTAGGTTTTAGGTATAAGGTTTAATGGTTAAGCAGTTTAAGGGTTTTTGGTAATAAATTTTAAAGTTTATGTATATATCACTTGTGATATTATACCTAGCGGTTAGGGATTTAGGGTTTTTGGTATAGGGTTTAGGGTTTTTGGTATAGATTTTAAAATTTATATATATATCACTTGTGATATTATATCTAATGGTTAGGGGTTTAGGGTTTTTGGTATAGAGTTTTGTGGTTAGGCGTTTAGGGTTTTTGGTATAGGGTTTAGCGGTTAGTGGTTTAGGGTTTTGGTATACGGTTTAATGGTTAGGTGTTTAGAGTTTTGGTTATAGGGTTTAGTGGTTAGGGATTTAGGGTTTTTGGTATAGGTTTTATAGTTTATGTATACGTCATTTGTGATATTATACCTAGTGGTTAGGGGTTTAGGGTTTTTGGTATGAGGTTTAGTGGTTAGAGGTTTAGGGTTTAATAGTTAGGGGTTTAGGGTTTTTGGTATATATTTTAAAATTCATGTATATATCACTTGTGATATTATACCTATTGGTTAAGAGTTTACGGTTTAAGGTATAGGGTTTAGTGGTTAGGAGTTTGAGGTTTTTGGTATAGATTTAAAGTTTGATAATATATATATATATATTTATATATATATATATAATATATAAATATTATAATTCCAACTTTGTGATATTATAACCTTAGCTGGTTAGTGGTTTAAGGGTTTTGTTATAAGGGTTTAGTGGTTAGGGATATGGGTTTAGGGTTTTTGGTATAGGATTTAGCGGTTAATGGTTTAGGGTTTTGGTATAGGGTTTAGTGGTTAGTTGTTTAGGGTTTAGTGGTTAGTTGTTTATGGTTTTTGGTATAGGGTTTAGTGGTTAGGGGTTTAGGGTTTTTGGTATAGGTTTTAAAGTTTATGTATACATCACTTGTGATATTATACCTAGTAGTTAGGGGTTTAGGGTTTTGGGTATATGGTTTAATGGTTAAGGGTTTAAGGTTTTTGGTATATATTTTAAAGTTTATGTATATATCACTTGTGATATTATACCTAGTGGTTAGGGGTTTAGGGTTTTTGGTATAGGGTTTAGTGGTTAGGGGTTTAGGGTTTTTGGTATAGATTTTAAAATTTATGTATATATCACTTGTGATATTATATCTAGTGGTTAGGGGTTTAGGGTTTTTGGTATAGAGTTTAGTGGTTAGCGGTTTAGGGTTTTTGGTATAGGGTTTAGCGGTTAGTGGTTTAGGGTTTTGGTATAGGGTTTAGTGGTTAGGTGTTTAGAGTTTTTGGTATAGGGTTTAGTGGTTAGGGGTTTAGGGTTTTTGGTATAGGTTTTAAAGTTTATGTATACATCATTTGTGATATTATACCTAGTGGTTAGGGGTTTAGGATTTTGTACGAGTTCTGTGGTTAGGGGTTAGGGTTTTTTGTTTTAGGGTTTAATAGTTAGGGGTTTATGGTATATATTTTAATGTTTATGTATATATCACTTGTGATATTATACGTAAAGGTTAGGAGTTTAGGATTTTTGGTATATGGTTAGTGGTTAGGGGTTTTGGTATAGATTTTAAAGTTTATGTATATATCACTTGTGATATTATACCTAGTGGTTAGGGGTTTAGGGTTTTGGTATAGGGTTTAGTGATTAGGAGTTTAGGGTTTTTGGAATAGGGTTTAGTGGTTAGGGAGGGGGTTTAGGGTTTTTGGCATAGGGTTTAGCGGTTAGTGGTTTAGGGTTTTGGTATAGGGTTTAATGGTTAGTTGTTTAGCGTTTTTGGTATAGGGTTTAATGGTTAGGGGTTTAGGGGTTTAGGGGTTTTGGTATAGGTTTTAAAGGTTATTTATACATCATTTGTGATATTATACCTAGTGGTTAGGGGTTTAGGGTTTTGGTATGGGGTTTAGTGGTTAGGAGTTTAGGGTTTTTGGTTTAGATTTTAAAGTTAATGTATATATCACTTGTGATATTATACCTAGTGGTTAGTGATTTAGAGTTTTTGATATATGGTTTAGTGGTTTGGGGTTTAGGGTTTTGGTATGATTTTACAAGTTCTTGTATTTATATCACTTGTGTATGGTATATAGTGTTTAGGATTTTTTGTTTTCAGTATAGGGTTTCAACTGGATTACGGGGTTTTAAAAATTAGGGGGGGGTTTTTGGTATATATTTTGAAGTTTATGTATATATCACTTGTGATATTACACCCGTTGGTTAGGGGTTTAAGGTATTTTGTATAAAGTTTAGTGGTTTGGGGTTTAGAGTTTTTGGTATAGAATATAAAATTTATGTATATATCACTTGTCATATTATAACTAGTGGTTAGGGGTTTAGGGTTTTTGGTATAAAGTTTTGTGGTTAGGGGTTTAGGGTTATTGGTACTGGGTCTAGCGGTTAGTGGTTTAGGGTTTTGGTATAGGGTTTAGTGGTTAGGTGTTTAGAGTTTTTGGTATAGGGTTTGGTGGGTTAGGGTTTAGGTGTATTGGTTTAGGTTTAAGGTTTATGTATAATATTTGTGTTTTGTATACCAGTTGGTTAGGGATTTAGGATTTTTGGTTGAGGTTTAGTGGTTAGGGGTTTAGGGTTTTTGGTATAGGGTTTAATAGTTAGGGGTTTAGAGTTATTGGTATATATTTTAAAGTTTATGTATATATCACTAGTGATATTATACCTAATGGTTAGGGGTTTATTATTTTTGGTATATGGTTTAGTGGTCAGGGGTTTAGGGTTTTTGGTATAGATTTTAATGTTTATGTATATATCACTTGTGATATTATACCTAATGGTTAGGGGTTTAGGGTTTTTGGTATATGGTTCATGAGATTTGGCGTTTAGGAATATTCGGTATATGGTTTAATGGTTTGGGAATGGGGTTTAGGGTTTTTGACATAGGTTAGCGGTAGTGGTTTAGGGGTTTAGGGGTTCTATGTTTTTGGTATGGGGTTTTGAGGTTAGGGGTTCAAGGTTTTTGGTATAGATTTTAAAGTTAATATATATATTCTTGTGCTTTTTATAACCTGTGGTTAGTGATTTAGTGTTTTTGGTATATGGTTTAATAGTTAGGGGTTTAGGGTTTTTGGTATATATTTTAAAGTTTATGTATATATCACTTGTGATATTATACCTAATGGTTGGCGTTTAAGGTTTTTGGTATAGGGTTTAGTGGTTAGGGATTTATGGTTTTTGGTATAGATTTTAATGTTTATGTATATATCACTTGTGATATTATACCTAGCAGTTAGGGGTTTAGGGTTTTTGGTATAAGGTTTAGTGGTTAGGGGTTTAGAGTTTTTGGTATAGGGTTTAGTGGTTAGGGAAAGGGGTTCAAGGTTTTTGCTATAGGGTATAGCGGTTAGTGGTTTAGGGTTTTAGTATAGGGTTTAGTGTTTAGTTGTTTATGGTTTTAGTATAGGGTTTAGTGGTTAGATGTTTAGATTTTTTGGTATGTAGTTTAGTGATTAAGGTTTTAGAGTTTTTGGTATAGATTTTAAAGTTTATGTATACATCATTTGTGATATTATACCTAGTGGTTAGGGGTTTAGAATTTTTGTTATGAGGTTTAGAGGTTAGGAGTTTAGAGTTTTTGGTATAGGGTTTAATAGTTAGGGGTTTAGGGTTTTTGGTATTTATTTTAAAGTTTATGTATATATCACTTGTGATATTATACCTAAAGGTTAGGGGTTTAGGATTTTTGGTATATGGTTTAGTGGTTAGGGGTTTAGGATTTTTGGTATAGATTTTAAAATTTATGTATATATCACTTGTGATATTATACCTAGTAGTTAGGGGTTTAGGGTTTTTTGTATATGGTTTAGTGATTAGGGGTTTAGGGTTTTTGGTATAGGGTTTAGTGGAATGGGATGGTGGTTATTTAAACCCCCACCACACCAACCCCCCACAACCCCCCCAACACCCCCCACCAACCCCCCCCATTGGGGTTTATAAAGTGTTTTGGCATAGGGTTAGCTGGTTAGTGGTATAGGGTTTTATATAGGTTTAATGGTTAGTTGTTGGTTTTTGGTATTAGGGTTTAATGGTTGGGGGTTTGGGTTTTTTTGGTTATAGTTTTAATGTTTATTTATACATCATTGTGATATTTATACCTAGTGGTTAGGGTTTGGGTTTTGTTATGGGGTTTAGTGGTTAGGCGTTTAGGGTTTTTGGTATAGATTTTAAAGTTAATGTATATATCACTTGTGATATTATACCTAGTGGTTAGTGATTTAGAGTTTTTGATATATGATTTAGTGGTTAGGGGTTTAGGGTTTTTGGTATAAATTTTAAAGTTCATGTATATATCACTTGTTGGTACTTTTAATAGTGTTTGGGATTTATGTTTTTGGTTATTAGGGTTCTATATGGTTAAAATGTATAAGGTTTTTGGTATATATTTTTAAGTTTATGAATATATCACTGGTGATATTATACCTAGTGGATGGAGTTTAAGGTTTTTGGGTTTAGGGTTTTGGTGGTTAGGGGTTTGATTTTGATAGATTTTAAATTAGTGTATCAATCACCGTTGTTCATTATTATATCTAGTGGTTAGAGGTTTGGGTTTTTGTATAGTCTTTAAAGTTTTTATATACACGAACTTGTGATTTATACTTTTGTGGGGGATCTTTACGGGGTTAGGGTTTTTGGTATTGTTTATGGTTAGGGGTTTAGGGGTTTTTGGTATAGATTTAAAGTTTATGAATATATCACTTGTGATATTATACCTAGTGGTTAGGGATTTAGGGTTTTGGGTATACAGTTTAATAGTTAGGGGTTTAAGGTTTTTGGTATATATTTTAAAGTTTATGTATATATATCAATTGTGATATTATTCCTAGTGTTTAGGTGTTTAGGGTTTTTGGTATAGGGTTTAATGGTTAGTGGTTTAGAGTTTTTGATATATATTTTTAAAATTTATGTATTTATCATTGTCAGATTATAATCTATGGTTAAGGTTAAGTTTTGGTATAGGGTTTAGCGGTTAGTGAGTAGGTTTTGGTATTGGGTTTTAGTAGTTAGGTGTTAGAGAAGTTTTGGTATAGGGTTTTGTGGTTAGCGGTTTAGAGTTTTTGGTATAGGTTTTAAAGTTTATGTATACATCATTTGTGATATTATACCTAGTGCTTAGGGGTTTAGGATTTTTGGTACGAGGTTTAGTGGTTAGGGGATTCGGATGTTTTTTTTTTTTTTTTTTTTTTTTTTTTTCTTTCTTTTTTTTTTTGGATAGGTTTATTGGTTTGGGTTTTTGGTTACTATAATTTTAATGTTTATGTATATATCACTTGTGATATTATACGTAAAGGTTAGGAGTTTAGGATTTTTGGTATATGGTTAGTGGTTAGGGGTTTTGGTATAGATTTTAAAGTTTATGTATATATCACTTGTGATATTATACCTAGTGGTTAGGGGTTTAGGGTTTTGGTATAGGGTTTAGTGATTAGGAGTTTAGGGTTTTTGGAATAGGGTTTGAGGCTTAGAGGGGGGTTTAGGGTTTTGGCATAGGGTTTTGTAACGGTTAAGGATTAGGGGTTTTGGTATAGGGTTTAATTGTTAGTTGTTTAGCGTTTTTGGTATAGGGTTTAATGGTTAGGGGTTTAGGGGTTTTGGTATAGGTTTTAAAGGTTATTTATACATCATTTGTGATATTATACCTAGTGGTTAGGGGTTTAGGGTTTTGGTATGGGGTTTAGTGGTTAGGAGTTTAGGGTTTTTGGTTTAGATTTTAAAGTTAATGTATATATCACTTGTGATATTATACCTAGTGGTTAGTGATTTAGAGTTTTTGATATATGGTTTAGTGGTTTGGGGTTTAGGGTTTTTGGTATAGATTATAAAGTTCATGTATATATCACTTATGATTTTTACTAGTGTTAGGGGATTTATTGTTTTACATTATAGGGTTTATTTGGTTAAGGTTTACGGTTTTTGGTATATATTTTGCATGTGTATGTTATATTTACACTTGTGTTTTTACACACGTTGGTTAGGGTTTAAGGTATTTTGTTTTAAAGTTATAGTTGGTTTGGGGTTTAGAGTTTTTGGTATAGAATATAAAATTTATGTATATATCACTTGTCATATTATAACTAGTGGTTAGGGGTTTAGGGTTTTTGGTATAAAGTTTTGTGGTTAGGGGTTTAGGGTTATTGGTACTGGGTCTAGCGGTTAGTGGTTTAGGGTTTTGGTATAGGGTTTAGTGGTTAGTGTTTAGACGTTTTTGGTATAGGGTTTGGGTGGTAAGAGGGTTCTAGGATGTTTTTGGTATAGGTTTTTAATGTTTAATTGTATTACTCTGTTGTGATCATTATACTTAGTGGCTTTGGGATTTTAGGATTTTTGTTGGTTTAGTGGTTAGGGGTTTAGGGTTTTTGGTATAGGGTTTAATAGTTAGGGGTTTAGAGTTTTTGGTATATATTTTAATGCTTATTTATATATCACTAGTGATATTATACCTAATGGTTATGGGTTTATGATTTTTGGTATATGGTTTAGAGGTCAGGGGTTTAGGGTTTTTGGTATAGATTTTAAAGTTTATGTATATATCACTTGTGATATTATACATAGTGGTTAGGAGTTTAGGGTTTTTGGTATATGGTTTAGTGATTAGGGGTTTAGGGATTTTGGTATAGGGTTTAATGGTTAGGGAAGGGGGTTTAGGGTTTTTGGCATAGGGTTTAGCGGTTAGTGGTTTAGGGGTTTAGGGGTTTATGTTTTTGGTATGGGGTTTAGTGGTTAGGGGTTTAAGGTTTTTGGTATAGATTTTAAAGTTAATGTATATATCACTTGTGCTATTATACCTAGTGGTTAGTGATTTAGTGTTTTTGGTATATGGTTTAATAGTTAGGGGTTTAGGGTTTTTGGTATATATTATAAAGTTTATGTATATAACACTTGTGATATTATCCTAATGGTTGACGTTTAAGGTTTTTGGTATAGGGTTTAGTGGTTAGGGATTTATGGTTTTTAGTATTGATTTTAATGTTTATGTATATATCACTTGTGATATTATACCTAGCAGTTAGGGGTTTAGGGTTTTTGGTATAAGGTTTAGTGGTTAGGGGTTTAGAGTTTTTGGTATAGGGTTTAGTGGTTAGGGAAAGGGGTTCAAGGTTTTTGCTATAGGGTATAGCGGTTAGTGGTTTAGGGTTTTAGATACGGCGTTTAGTGTTAGTTGTTTTGTTTAGTTATAGGGTTTAGTGGGTCGATTTTAGAGTTTTTGGTATGTAGTTTAGTGATTAAGGTTTTAGAGTTTTTGGTATAGATTTTAAAGTTTATGTATACATCATTTGTGATATTATACCTAGTGGTTAGGGGTTTAGGATTTTTGGTATGAGGTTTAGAGGTTAGGAGTTTAGAGTTTTTGGTATAGGGTTTAATAGTTAGGGGTTTAGGGTTTTTGGTATTTATTTTAAAGTTTATGTATATATTTTCTACTCTGTGATATTATCCCAAAAGGTTAAGGGGTTAGGATTTATTGGTACTATGGATTAGTGGTAGAGTTTAGGATTTTCTGGTATAGATTTTAAAATTTATGTATATATCACTTGTGATATTATACCTAGTAGTTAGGGGTTTAGGGTTTTTTGTATATGGTTTAGTGATTAGGGGTTTAGGGTTTTTGGTATAGGGTTTAGTGGATAGGGATGGTGGTTTAGGGGTTTTGGCATAGGGTTTAGCGGTTAGTGGTTTAGGGTTTTGGTATAGGGTTTAATGGTTAGTTGTTTAGGGTTTTTGGTATAGGGTTTAATGGTTAGGGGTTTAGGGTTTTTGGTATAGGTTTTAAAGTTTATTTATACATCACTTGTGATATTATACCTAGTGGTTAGGGGTTTAGGGGTTTAGGGTTTTGTTATGGGGTTTAGTGGTTAGGGGTTTAGGGTTTTTGGTATAGATTTTAAAGTTAATGTATATATCACTTGTGATATTATACCTAGTGGTTAGTGATTTAGAGTTTTTGATATATGATTTAGTGGTTAGGGGTTTAGGGTTTTTGGTATAAATTTTAAAGTTCATGTATATATCACTTGTGATATTATACCTAGTGTTTAGGGATTTATTGTTTTTGGTATAGGGTTTAATGGTTAAGAGTTTAAGGTTTTTGGTATATATTTTAAAGTTTATGCATATATCACTTGTGATATTATACCTAGTGGTTAGGGGTTTAGGGTTTTTGGTATAGGGTTTAGTGGTTAGGGGTTTAGGGTTTTTGGTATAGATTTTAAAGTTTATGAATATATCACTTGTGATATTATACCTAGTGGTTAGGAATTTAGGGTTTTAGGTATACGGTTTAATGGTTAGGGGTTTAAGGTTTTTGGTATATATTTTAAAGTTTATGTATATATCACTTGTGATATTATTCCTAGTGGTTAGGTGTTTAGGGTTTAGTGGTTAGGGGTTTAGGGTTTTTGGTATAGATTTTAAAATTTATGTATATATCACTTGTCATATTATATCTAGTGGTTAAGGGTTTAGGATTTTTTGTATGAGGGTTAATGGTTAGGGGTTTAGGGTTTTTGGTATAAGGTTTAATAGTTAGGGGTTTAGAGTTTTTGGTATATATTTTAAAGTTTATGTATATATCACTTATGATATTATACCTAATGGTTAAGGGTTTATGATTTTTGGTATATGGTTTAGTGGTTAGAGGTTTAGGGTTTTTGGTATAGATTTTAAAGTTTATGAATATATCACTTGTGATATTATACCTAGTGGTTAGGGGTTTAGGGTTTTTTATATAGGGTTTAGTGATTAGGGGTGTTTATGTATATATCACTTGTAATATTATACGTAAAGGTTAGGAGTTTAGGATTTTTGGTATATGGTTAGTGGTTAGGGGTTTTGGTATAGATTTTAAAGTATATGTATATATCACTTGTGATATTATACCTAGTGGTTAGGGGTTTAGGGTTTTGGTATAGGGTTTAGTGATTAGGAGTTTAGGGTTTTTGGTATAGGGTTTAGTGGTTATGGAGGGGGGTTTAGGGTTTTTTGCATAGGGTTTTATCGGGTTAGTGATTTTGGTTAGTGGTATTGGGGGTTTAATGGTTAGTTATTTAGCGTTTTTGGTATAGGGTTTAATGGTTAGGAGTTTAGAGGTTTTGGTATAGGTTTTAAAGGTTATTTATACATTATTTGTGATATTATACCTAGTGGTTAGGGGTTTAGGGTTTTGGTATGGGATTTAGTGGTTAGGAGTTTAGGGTTTTTGGTTTAGATTTTAAAGTTAATGTATATAGCACTTGTGATATTATACCTAGTGGTTAGTGATTTAGAGTTTTTGATATATGGTTTAGTGGTTTGGGGTTTAGGGTTTTTGGTATAGATTATAAAGTTCATGTATATATCACTTGTGAGATCATACCTAGTGTTTAGGGATTTATTATTTTCAGTATAGGATTTAATGGTTAAGGGTTTAAGGTTTTTGGTATATATTTTGAAGTTTATGTATATATCACTTGTGATATTACACCCGTTGGTTAGGGGTTTAAGGTTTTTGGTATAGAGTTTAGTGGTTAGGGGTTTAGGGTTTTTGGTATAGATTTTAAAATTTATGTATATATCACTTGTCATATTATATCTAGTGGTTAGGGGTTTAGGGTTTTTGATATAGAGTTTAGTGGTTAGGGGTTTAGGGTTTTTGGTACAAGGTCTAGCGGTTAGTGGTTTAGGGTTTTGGTATAAGGTTTAGTGGTTAGGTGTTTAGAGTTTTTGGTATAGGGTTTACTGGTTAGGGGTTTAGAGGTTTTGGTATAGGTTTTAAAGTTTATGTATACATCATTTGTGATATTATACCTAGTTGCTAGGGATTTAGGATTTTTGGTATGAGGTTTATTGGTTAGGGGTTTAGGGTTTTTGGTATAGGGTTTAATAGTTAGGGGTTTAGAGTTTTTGGTATATATTTTAAAGTTTATGTATATATCACTAGTGATATTATACCTAATGGTTAGGGGTTTGGGATTTTTGGTATATGGTTTAGTGGTCAGCGGTTTAGGGTTTTTGGTATAGATTTTAAAGTTTATGTATATATCACTTGTGATATTATACCTAATGGTTAAGGGTTTAGGGTTTTTGGTATATGTTTTAGTGATTAGGGGTTTAGGGATTTTGGTATAGGGTTTAATGGTTAGGGATGGGGGTTTAGGGTTTTTGGCATAGGGTTTAGCGGTTAGTGGTTTAGGGGTTTAGGGGTTTATGTTTTTGGTATGGGGTTTAGTGGTTAGGGGTTTAGTGGTTAGGGGATCAAGGTTTTTGGTATAGATTTTAAAGTTAATGTATATATCACTTGTGCTATTATACCTAGTGGTTATTGATTTAGTGTTTTTGATATATTGTTTAATAGTTAGGGGTTTAGCGTTTTTGGTATATATTTTAAAGTTTATGTATATATCACTTGTGATATTATACCTAATGGTTGGCGTTTAAGGTTTTTGGTATAGGGTTTAGTGGTTAGGGATTTAGAGTTTTTGGTATATGGTTTAGTGGTTAGGGAAAGGGGTTCAAGGTTTTTGCTATAGGGTATAGCGGTTAGTGGTTTAGGGTTTTAGTATAGGGTTTAGTGTTAGGTGTTTAAGGTTTATGTATATACCACTTGTGATATTATACCTAGTGGTTAGGGTTTTGGGTTTTTGGTATAATGTTTAGTGGTTAGGGGTTGTAAGGTTTTTGGTATAATATCACTGATAGATAACGTATGAAAACGGAAGAAATCGTCTAGAAACTACCGAAAACAGACAAAACGTGTGAAATCAGACGAAAATTGATAGAAATGTGTGAAAACGGGAAAAGACGTAAAAAACAAACGAAAATGGACTGAAACATATGAAAACAGACGGATAAATTAGAAAACGACCGAAAACGGACGAAAACGTGCGAAAACAAAAGAAAACGTATGAAAACGGACGAAAACGTGCGAAATCGAGCGAAAATGCGCGAAAGCAGACCGAAACCCGCGAAAACTTGCCGAAACGCGCGAACGCTGTCCGAAAAGCGTGAACGCTGGCCGAAACGTGTGAAAACGAAAGAAAACATGCGAAAGCGGACGAAAACAGAAGAAAAAGTGTGAAAACAGATGAAAACGTATGAAAACGGACGAAAACGTAAGAAATCGTGCGAGGACATAAGAAAACGTGCGAGAACGTCTAAAAAAGAACGAAAATGCGCGAAAACGTGTGAAAACAAACGAAAACACGCGAAAGCGTACGAAAACGTGCGAAAGCGGATGAAAGCGTATGAAAATATATACAAAAACGTATAAGAACGTAAAAAACGTACAAAAACGTTAAAAATGTAAAAAACGTTAAAAACTTAAAAAAACGTAAAAACGTAAAAAAACATACAAAATGTCAAAAAGGTTAATTAATTGTAATTTGGGCAAGATTTGCCAACTGATTTGTCCATTTGTATATAGTGAAACTATTAGCAAAAAAATAACTCATCTCATGGCATATATTTTTATAAAACGACTAATCACTTTGGGTCTTAAGGGAGAAGAATTTAAAAGCAAGTTGGAGTCCACGTGTTAGTGCACGATGTAAATAGTTATATTAGAAAAAAAATCTTATATAATCTATATCTTATACTCTTTTTATATAAAGACAAGAGTTTTTAAGCTATTTAATAATTTTTTTCCTAAAACAACGTTGATTGTCAGCTTGACACGTGTACTCGAGGATTGGGTCTGAATTGCTCTTTGAAATAGCAGATTTCATTTTGTGCTTATAATATAACTTTAATTGTAAACTTGGTTAAAAAGGAATGTTGTTAATAGTCAAAGCAAACTTTTCTTTGGCCTTTCTTCCCATGTAACTCAATAATATCATATCTTTTTTAAAAGGGAATTAAAATAAGTAAAAATATCAAAAAGTCAAAAGTCTAATTTTTTTCAACAATCTTTCTCTATCAAGTTTTAAAAAACAAATCTTTTATTAATTGATGACCAAATTCTTGTGAATCATATGTAGCCATGGTTTTTTTTTCTTTTCAGTTGCACTTAGGCTCATTTGCATGCCTTGCTTTAGATTTTTACGGGAAATTTTTGTGTTTGACAGGCATTTTATTATATCAAATGCTGCATTGATATGTATTGTATCTTTCAAAGGTTGAATATAGTTTTGTGGTTTATTTTGTGAAGTAGTTTAACTGACTTTTTATTGTGGGTATGTATTAATGTTTGATTCACTTATTTGCTTTGTTATTCAACTCATTCTTTGAAAGATATAGCAATTTTATTTTTTGATTGACATTTTACAATCTCTTCTCTTAATACATGTAGGGAGTATTATGTTAATGGCGCTTATAAAAGCCACGATTTAGTCGCCATTCACATCCCACCCATAGTAATCGATCATGAGATGATCATAATTGATGAGAAGCCATATCCTTAATATATCAATACGTCATTGTGTTATGGAATTCCCTTCTCTATATTTTTTAGGTCTTTGATTATGTCGATATGTTTATTTCGCAATTTTGCAGGTCGCCAAAATGTAGGCGACTGTTTGAATGCGTCTACTTATTCTAGCACGAGCTGAATGAACGTGATGTCCATGTCTTGCACAAGTACAGTTTAGGTGAGATCCTGCAACCTTCTTATTGGAATGTGAAACTGCAGCCCGAGGCTGACTAATTTTTAAACAGTACACCGGAAAAAATAGAACTTTTCAAACTCATGAACCTTGAGTAAGTCCATAATATTAGTATCGTATTTTTTAAAAATGATCTTGCATGTTGTTACCGTTAACCTTTGTAAACTGTTGATGTGTTATTTTTTGAAACTGGTAATTACAGGATTTGATTTATGATATTATTTTTACATAAGAAATTTGACCTAATATCATATGTGTAGGTTGGTAAGCTGGATGATTTCCCATACATGGTAACAAGTACGTTTTCAATCTTTCAATGGATGAATATCAATCATGAAAACTGTTACTTTCATTCATTATCATGAATCTCCCAAGAGGCCTAGATATCCTGAAATCAGATCACTCATTCCGGTGGCAACGCCATCAAATTTTTATCGATACATCTATTGCACATAATATAATACCTTATGTGGAATGCCTTCTTATGCAATTGTTAATTGCATCAAGCTGATCTAAGTGACACCACTGCAAAGGATACAAATGTGTCAACTATGGTGGTTACTTAGCTATATGTACAATTTTAAATTTTATTTAAATTTGACTATGTTTACTGTAATTTTCTTTGATTAGGAACTGGCGTCTTCGACTGATGACAATGGGACACCCGCTGAACATTAGAAAAGCACGACAAGTAGTCCTCGATACAAGAGTTTGACCAAGGAACGTGAGGGAGATGGTGTGGTGGAGGATGAAGAGTTAAGAACCAAAAGGAAGCTGATTTAGCTAAAGGTCAAGTAGAATTGAACCCAATATGAATGACTCGTGTGTTTAATTGTTTGAACAATTAATCACGCATCCGTTTTGTAATTTTCTATGTTTTACACTTTTACATTATGTTTGATGTTTGTATTCTCTAATAAAGAATTCCCACAACAGTTTTGGTCAATACAAAAATCTTAATTTCATTTTGTTTTTATTTGTTATTCATATTTTCATGCTTATAATGTTTGTGTTTTTAATTTGTTTCAGTTCAACGTGCATCTTTGCATGTCTGGTAATTATGTTGATTGCGGCATCTTGAAGGAAAGAGGTTGACGCTAATGGTACAAAAAAAGGCTACAAATGAAATATAAGAGCCGGTACAAATAAAATAGTTACCAATGAAATATAAGATTGGATACAAATAAAAGAGTTACCAATGAAATATAAGACCTGGTAAGTAGTTTTAGTTATATATACGAGCTGATACAAAATGGAGGTATTTTTTCGTACATATACGGTGGGATTGAAAAGAATTTCTTATGGAAAACACTTGTGGTTGAGATAAGATGGAAAGGTAATATTGTTTTGAACGTGGCTTCGAGTGGCATAGCTTCTTTATTAATGACCAGTAGGAGAACTGCATATTCACGATTCAAAATTCTCATCAACATTGATGAACACTCTACATGTTTCATTAATCCTCAAAGTGATCTTGCTTCATTAAACTAATTATAAGGGTTGAAGCCCCAATGACTCAAAAGCACAGCTTCGAGGCATCAGACAAATCATTAAGGGACATTTTGTGTAAGTCAAAGCATGACACCATGAAAACTCCGTTCGGCAACATGATTGTGGTTTTTGGGGACTAGGATTCTCTAAAGTTGGTTTCAACATGAGAGGTCATGTTGGCCAATCAAATACAAGATAAATTCATAAATGTTTTTCTTTTAATTAAAATTTGGGGCCCATTTTTAATTACTTTGTACATGTAACTCGAATTTGGAATGATCAAGATCAAGTATATTTTTGCCAAGAATTATAGCGCCTGATGTATTAGAAGAAGCATAACGCCCCCTTTTACCCATTGGACCCATACTTGGTAATATGATGCATACATGTGTTTATCTTGGGGCCTTCGTACGAAAATTGCTATGTGTAGTCATGGAAATAGTATTCCTCTTCTTCGTAACCAATCGAATGAAACATGGCTGTGAGATGCTAACACGATGCAATGACGAACGTACGCTCCTTATATATCATTCACTTACTAATATCAAGAATTTAGCCATGTGTCCAGAAAATCGATATCATGAATCTCTTTTACGAAAATGCGATATCTTGAGTCTCGACACACTGGTATCCTTATATAGTATGTAAAATTTCGTGTTGCATTAATTTACTGTGGAAATGGGTTACGCATTTGTTGTTAAGAAATATGTATTGAACCTCATTCCTTTTGCATATATGTATTTTTAATGTTTTATTTATGCCTATTTAACATCCAATAACTTATGTATATACTAACTGTTAAATTTTATATTTGCAGGTAGGTTTTGAGGATCACCCATCTTGCATGCAAATGATGGTGCGCTTGTGATGAAATGCTCATTAAGGATTGAAGTGACCCAGTAGGCTCAATCATAGACTTTAGTTACCTGAATGTGCTAGATAACCTTGACGATAACAAATATTTCACAAAAAAAATCATACTTGCCCCTACAAACAAGGTTGTCGATGCTATAAACGTTCAAATGCTGTCAGCCATTCTAGGCGAAAAAATCACATACTACAGTTGCGACTGCAAATCTAAAAATGGTACAAGTATAATCGAAGACTTATTATCTACAGAGTTCGTTAATTGTATGAAATTCCCTGGAGTACCCAACTACGAACTTAAACTGAAAGTGGGTGTTTCGATCATGTTGTTATGAAACATTGATCAATCCAATGGTTTGTTCAACGGAACACGACTTCGTATGGATTGATTGATGAAAACTTGCATTAACGCCACTATAATCAAAAGAAGCCATTTTGGTAAACGAGTGCTTGTCACAAAGATGAATATAAGGAAGCAATCTATGTGTCCGTCTCTTTTGCGATAACAATCAATAAAATTCAAGGAAATCTCTCGGGCATGTCGGTTTGTATCTGTCACGACAAGATTTTAGACATGGCCAACTAGATGTAACCGTCTCTCGCGTTAGGAGAAAAAACGATTAAAGATAAATATTTGTAACAAAGACGGAAATCTCACTAATACCACCACCATCATGGTCTACAAAGAAGTGCTACGTAATTTATGATCACATCTACATGTACACGTATATCGCATTCATAGAATAAATGATTGATACTTTTTATAAAAAAAATAGATCTTTTTGCTATTGTGTTTCATATAACGTACGTTTGATTATCTATACTACATATAAAGCAAATTAGTATCTCTTTCTTCATTTAATGCAAAAAATTAAGTAATACAAGTTTTGATGCACATTCACTACAAGAATTATGTTGAATACCCACGAAAATTAGCCATGGACATTGATTCGTGAGTATTTACCTATAGATTACCCATAGATTAGCCTCGTCTGTCCATTTTAAAAGCTAACAAAAGGTACTCATGAACTTCCCACAAAATTACCCACAAAGTTACCCATTAAGTTAAATTTTGTGGGTAATTTGTGGAAAATTATTCGTGCTAAAAAATTTCTCGCAAAATACCCACAAATTGGTTACAGTGGGTAAAAATTATGAGTAATGTCGTGTGAAACTGTGAACATTTATTTACCCATAGATACCCACATGTATTTTCTTGTGGGAACTTTTTTGTGGGTAACTTGTGGTTAAATATATACCCAAAATTTTACCCGTGTCACATTTTTATGGTAATTATCAATAGGAAATTTTTTATAATTAAATTATAGATTAATATATACCGGCGAGTTTCCAACTATTAATTTTCGCTAGTACATTCTCGTAAGTATTTTTTAAAAAGAAACTTGTGGGTAAACTTACAGGTAAATAGGTAATTTATAGATTAAGATATATCGGCAAGGTATGCTAGAATCGACTAGTATAGTTAAATGTTTAGACAAATTATATTTCACTCGGTTTTTAACAAAATGTCGGCTTTGGCTTTGAGAGTCTAACAAATAAGAAGAAAAATATAGAAAGTACATTTAATGGGAATTTTTGGCATTTTTTTGAACATTCTTAGGCTGGACGGAGTGGAGGTGAGTTTGGCAAAACTCACACGCGAGTTCCATCCCACTCGAAAAGTTACCACAATTTCTCTCCACTAGCTCGGTGAGTATTGCCTTCTTTTTGCACCAACTTGATGAGAAACTCACCTTAGGTGAGTTTGTATATGGTGGGGCCCCTTTTCATTTCATATAATGTATTTTAATTAGTTGTGAGTGGGTGTGAGTATTTAGTGGGTATATTTTATATAGAGTGGGTATTTTAATGAATGTGAGTTTTAGTTGTAAGGTGAGTTCTTATTACGGTTGAAAGATGAGTTGTAAGGTGAGTTTTATTTGGAGAGAGAAAGCTCAAGTGGCGCTAACGTGTTAGGTGACTTTGTCACCACCATACCATCCAGCCTTAGTGTAGTGAAATGTTTTGAAATCCAGACCGGTTCAACCGGTTGAACCGGTTCCGGTCGAAAAAACAGGTCAAACTGAACCGGGTTTTATATTTTCAAAACCCGGTTAAATCCGTCGGGTTTGAAGTGACATGGGTCAACCCGGTTCTCGAGACCCGATCGGGTTTTGGATTGTCATTCTTTTTTTGCAAATAATGTAGGTTAATTGTATATATATTTGCGACGTAATTTTATTTTCAAATGTTATATTTGTTAGTAAATGGTTTTTAGGCTCGGTATATGAAATATTCATAAGTTATAGATATAATTTTTGTTAGTATTTTTGCAAATATTATTATTATTATTATTTTTGAAAACTGGGTTGACTCGATGGTTGAACTGATTGGACTGGTAACCCGGTGACTCGATCGGATCGATTAGAAACCCGGTTTTCAAAACATTGGTGTAGTGCACTTTTCATCCAATTTTCCTTTACCAATAACAAATTAAAATAGTTGAAATTATTGGAGGGAAAACTTCCCACTTTTATTAGCCAAAATGAAATTTAAGTAACTTCATTTAATTTTAATTTCCCTCTCATATTTTCATGATTCCCTTAAAAATTGGAACCTTTAACTGCCACGCACCCTCTTATCACATAATTATCGCACATAATAATTTGACATACCTACCTTCATATTCTCTTCTATTTGACAAAGTATTGCACTATACTACTCTATAAAGAGAATTTGACATATTCTTGAAAGCTGAAAACCATGTATTTTAGGCAGTGTTGAAACTTTAATGCTCTTAAATCTATACACCTTATAAAGTTAAATGCTTGAAGTTGAAAACTTATTTTAGAAAACAAAAATGTGTGATTGAAATGCAAAAATCTGTGACTTATTAATGGAAACTATCACTCAATTATTATGAATGGAAAAAAATTTGGGTGATTAGAGCTCTAATTTTTGAAAAGTCCTTCTGTAATAAACGTGTCATACCCAAATCACTCGTGGTATCATTAATCTAACATATTTCTTATAATGAGATGCTCCTATTCACAAATCACCACCCACCACCACTCAAAGTATTTGATTAAAAATTGGTTATGGGTTTTGCTGCTATTGATTCGATCCCGAGAGTTGTTGTTTCGATCAAAAGATTTCACTATGGTTATGGTATGTGTTTTAAAAAGCTTAATCCCCTTGCTC
>BQNB010121423.1:0-20461 GCA_026074375.1 Tanacetum coccineum
TCGTTTGGATTCTTGGGCTCATTTGTCTTCATATGTACCCTTAATGGGTTGCCCCGGCCCATTAGATGGGTAAGGATGGGCCCATTAAGGTCTTCTTCGATTACGGTTTCGGGTTTGACCTTTGACTTTTACAGGTTGACTTTGACTTTTGACTTTGTCTTTTTCACGCTCTTTCATTCCGTGCTCGGTTTTGTCCGTTTTTGCTTGATTTTTTGTCCTTTTCTCGGATATCCATTTCCTGCACAATATAAGTAAAAACATACAAATAAAATGTATTTTTGGTACGTTTTTGGTCATTTAAGTCCGATTTTAATGGAAAGTGGTATGTGTATTTAAGCACATACCAACATGCTTCGCAAAGGCGAACTTGAGTATGAGCTTCTTTGATGATGGTTGGCCAATAAAAACCTGAGTCTAAGACTTTTTAGCGGTTGTATTTGGTCCATAATGTCCACCGACAGGTCCGTGGTGACATTGATCTAAAATGGTTCAAGTTTCTGGTCCAGAGACACAGCGTCTGATCATACCATCGGAACATACTTTGAAGAGGTATGATTCTTCCCAGAAGTAGTGTTTCAGGTCAGAGAAAAATTTGTTCTTTTGCTGGTACGTCATTCCTTTAGGTATGATATCACTTACCAAATAGTTTGCAAAGTCTGCGAACCATGGTTCGTCTCTAGTGTCTATTTCCATGAGAGTTTCTCCAGGAAAGTTATCGTCGACTTCAATGTCATCACTTGTTTAATCATTTTCAATCCGAGATAAGTGATCAGTGATGCGTATTTTGATTTAAATATATTTTTACCAAGTTTTAAATTTATTAAACTCGATTACTGATACACGCATTAATAGGCAGAGAACTCGGTCGTATATAGTGCAGTAGCTTGGTAAATCTGAGGTCATCCCAAGAGCTAAGGTTTATTAGTTCTAATTTGATTGATGTCATGATTGAAAATGGTTTTAAGATTGATTTTAAGAATTATGGAAAGTAAATGCAATGATATCAGGGAGAAAGGCGTGTTAACCTAACAATTTCATTACCAATGCTATGATTACATTTTCCTATGCAATGTTCAATTATAAGTTCCATTAGTGGTTCTAAAGTCGATAGACCCGAATTTTCATTTAAGGTTTATCCTATGCTTACTCTGCGATCCCACATTCCCCTATGATCACACGAGCAGGGCATCCAAGCTTGGAGTGGTTAAACCCCAACTACCCTTAAGACCAATCTATAATCTAAACCGATTATTAACCCACTCTGAAAGAGTTCCCATGCTTTATAAGTATTTAATGTGACAAAGGCGGTAATCTGTTTAATTCCTACACTAGGGATAGATGTCAAGCTACCCTAGTACCCTACTAATCCCAGGTTCAACATGGTAAGTCTAATATCAGGATTAATAAAAGGCTATAAGGATCAATGAAAGGCTATAAGGATATCTAACAGAACCATAATTAAACATGAAATCATAATTAAAACAATAGTAACTACATGGTTAGGCCAACACTAGGAGTGCTTAGCCACTCATAGTAACAGCAATGCAAGAATGAATGAATAAAGACATGGATTGAATCATCATAATTCTTACAAAGACAGAAATGAACAATTACATACAATAAGTATCCTAGTGGCTTCTCCTTTGGACCTTCAAATGAAATGCTTCGAACCTTAGGGGTTTGGTTCACCCCTTAGAACTATGTGTAAAGTGGTGGTGGTGAGTAATGCTGAATGAGCAGGAGGAGGGCTCTATTTATAAGATTCGAAAGATTTACAGCGTAATCCTTATGGGATGCTACGTCGTAACCTCATCCAATCTTCTAAGCATAAAAGTATGTTACGGCGTAACCATGTCGCCCATGTTACATCGTAACGCTGAGTCGGCTACATCATCTCTTGTAATTTTGAATGTTGCGGCGTAATCTTGGAGACACTTTACGCCGTAAAGGGTGTGATGACTCATTTCTTTGTTAGAGTACGTTACGGAGTAATCCCTCGGGGGTGTTACGCCATAAACTGCCTTGGACTCTTCACTTTGGTGCATTTCTTGTCCAAATCTCTTGTCTTTTGCTAGAATGCTCACTTGGTCCCTGAAAACTAATAATAAACAATTAAGTAACATTTTCATACATTAATAGCATATTTTAAGCATTTTTATAGGGAATTTGATATTAAAATGTATCAATTATTTGATGTTATCAAATATCCCCCCACTTGACTTCTACTTGCCCTCAAGTAGAACCGTTTAGAATAATTCATAAAAAGATTATTCCAATTTAACTTGGAGAAATGAATTTATAAACTACTTATGCCAGAAAACATCTAAGCCAAATACCTCACGAAAGGGGATAAAAGACACTCAACTCTCATTACTAAACTAAGTGTTAAATTTCGAGGTGATCACTCAATTGCATAGTCATAGTATGTATTCTGTTGTTACCCAGAATCACCTTCACTTCACCATGGATACCAAGAAAAATAGATAAGAGGAATGATAAGAATTTTAGATAGAGAAACAAGAGAGAGAAAGTAGAGAGAAGAAAAGAGTGGTTGAATTAACTATGTGAAAATACAAAGAGAACCAACACCCTCTCCACACTTGGAGAGGGGTATTTATACTTGCACCACATGGGCTTTGTTGGGCCGAATGGTGTTTGACTTGGGCCGGGCTCGAGTTTACTTTGGACCTTAGTCCAAAACGCGTACAATATTAGATTAATTAAATGAGCCCAATTCCTGTTCTAGCCTATTACAACATTTAATATATAAATGACCGAGACCTAATATTCTAAATGAACGAACTTCTTGTTCGACTCAATATTTTAAGGCTAACAATCTCCCCCGAAGTGAGTTCATTATGACACTCCTTCATGAGATTAATGAGATTGCTTTTGTCGTTAAGCGCTTGTCTTTATCTTTTTTTAGGCGTGTTCCTTCATGCTTTGTGATCTTTGATCTTGAGCCTTTGTCATTGTCTTTCGACTTCGTCTTTACATCCGAGATCTTTAAATCTTTATCCTTCAGTCTTGATCGTCTTTGCCACCTTGAGATCTTGTGTCTTGACCAACATGCTCATACTTTGCATCATATTGAAAGCTTTCTAATAATCTCCCCCGAAGCTTGGTTTCTGAGGAGTTGTCTTTAATATCAAAGTATGCGGAAGTCTTTGTCTTTAATTCTTGAGCTTTCTTGATTCTTGATGCTTGATAAGTGCTTAATTACACATATCTTTTACCTCTAAAAACGAGCTTAAATGACCAAAAACAGACAAAAACTGCCAAATATATGTTTGTTTTGCATTTGTATTGTGCAGGAAGTGGATATCAACAAAAAGGCAGAAAACCAAGCCAAAATGACAAAACTGAGCATGGAATGGAAATAACTGTGCAAAATCAAGGCCAAAGTCCAAAAATGACAAAGTCAGAGTCAATACTGAAGAATCAGCAGTCAAACCGGAGCCGGAACTGAAGAATACTATTGGATGCAATCTTAACCCATCTGATGGGCCGGGAAAGCCCAATAGTATAACTATGAAGACTGTGAAGACCAAATGGGCCCTCAATCAATTACAACAGCCCATTTGTGTGCATTTGACAAAGACTGTGAAGACTTTGAAGGCCCAATCCTAGCCCAGTTACAGCCAATCTCAGCCATTGTACACACAAAACCCATCACCTACCTTAGTGGGCCTTGAAAAAGCCCAATAGTAGAAACCAAGCCCAATGGGCCCAATCACAAAACCCAAGCCCAAAACACCTTTTTTATAAAACTCAAGGACCAAAAATGTAAATGTTAAAAACCTTGTTTTATAATTAAAAATGAAAAAAATAAAGAAAAGGGCTAAAAGTGCCAAGTTTGAAAGTTGTTTTAAAAAGAAAAATTGAAAAACCAAACACAAGGGCTGTTTTGCAAATTACTTAAACTTCTTTTATTATAAAACGCAGGGACCAATTTTGCCATTACCCAAAAACTTTCCTTTTAACTCTTTTATAAAACGCGGGGGTAATAAGTGTCACTTTCCAAAGTTTTTTATAACTGATTTTTCTGTTGGAGATAACTCGAATGCTGGGGAGGGGGTTTTGCATTGCATCACTGGTCCATGACGCGTCTTCAATATAGAATTCTCATTGTGAAAACCGATAGATTATGTATTGACCCAGTTTCTGCCTAAGGTGTAGGGAGGGCTTCTTCCATTACACCCTTTATCCATACAGTTCTTTTCATTTCTTCAACCTTTAATGCTTACCAAGACGCCATATACTAATCACCTTGTTGTGATTGATCCATTGTTTAGCTCATCTTAATCGGGTATTTTCCCTTATACATATTCATCTCCAATTATACATAAAGGACTGCTATTCTAACAAATGGAGTGACCTTGGGTAGATCCCGGGTGGGGGGGGGTGTCCATGGGCTTAGTCATGGGCTTTTCATGTGCGTTTGGCCCGGTTAGCTTACTGTTAGCCTTAAAATATGTCGACTTATACGGAATTATATTAGATATTGTAAGGCGTGACTTATAGGGACTAATAATGTCAAGTTAGGATTATAAACAAGTCGCACGCCTATATATACCCTCCTATACTTCTATATGAGGGTGAGGATTCATTTTTGTATCATAAGGTGTGTGTTGTTTCTCTCTCTAGAAAACACACATCTTTCCCTTTCTACCTTTCTCTCTCTACATCAATAATATGGCTTTCTATTTGTTTAATCCTCCCCGACCTCCCGATCGTATGCTTTAGGCAAGAATGTTCTGGGTAACAATTGGTATCAGAGCCTAAGTGCGTTTTGTGTTGATAATTTATGTTTTTCATGGTGTTCGTAGCTTAAAAACCGCACTTCGTAGCTTATTTTTAAGCAAAAAGCTTCGGCTTTTCTTGGTTGGTGGTTTTTTTGTGCAAAAGCTTGAAACTTTCTCTTCTTTATAGTTTCTAGCTTATTTGTACAAGTGGGTTATGGATTTTCATAGCTTATTTTTTGAGTTTTTATGGTTCGAATGACTTTTTTTACTTAAAATCTTGATTCAAAATTTTTTGTGTTAAAAATCATAAAGTTTGCATTTTTCGGGTCCTAATAGGCTTAGATAAGAAGGTTGTACAAGAAAAATAGTGTCAAAATCGTTCAAAATAAGTCTTTTTGTGTTTTGAAGATTGTGGGGTTCGAACAGTTGGAACCGATCTACTCAACCGATCTACTCAAAAAAAAACTAAAAGTGATCTATTAGTTTTTTTTATGGAACCGATTTATCACCTAGAACCAAACTCAAACACCTTCCATAACACCAACAACAAACACAACACTTAATGCTAAAACGATCATTAAAGATTCATTAAAACGTCAAAACGGATATGGATTTGAACTTTAATGTCAAGTGATCACGGAGTTGATTTGGTATCCTTTATTTGAGATTAAAGTGAGTTTCACGAAGGCGTCTACTTATTTCATCATCGAGACTTCCTTCTATTTTCCACCCCTTTTCCCTAAACCCCCTATATCGATTGATGACTTGCTTGATCGTATACAGTTATGATTGAGACTTGAATTATCTAGTTTCCAGTAGTTGGGTGGTTGGTTGAAGACATGGTTAACTATCACTTAAAGGAGTTACATTGTAGTACTCAGTGTCACATGCAGATGCCAATGTGGATAATTTCAAGAGGTGTTGTACTTTTTATACTTTTAATATTGGGTATAAGGAACTTAGAGGCTTTCTTCTGCATTGTTCTTCAATCAACAATAGTGCAAGATTAAGTAACAAATTTAGGGAATTTTACTTTAGTTTCAAGTTTGGTATATCGGGTTTACTTCACCAAGTGGTCACTACAATAGCCGACAGAATACGAGGTTGGTAAGTTAGCCAGAGAGTTTAAAGGTTGAGATGTAATCAGCAATTCTCACAAAATATTTAAAGCTACAAAACATCAATGATACTTCATAGTCTCATCAAAATCTTTCAAAGTTCTTCAATGTCTTTTATAACTTTTCAAGATTGTTGCTTATGACAAGAACTTCTCGAGTATATGGTCGTACACGTCAATGATTCTTCCGAGAGTTCGAAACCATCGTGGGGGAATACGTGTACTTTGATACTTTGAGGTAATCAGGTCAACTTCCAAGGGGAAGTAGTATATACTACTTTACTTAGTATGGTTTGTGAAGTATTCTACATACATGAGAATATTTGTTGCTGATTTCTCGCATGTACCCCCGAACGGATATTCACCAAGACCAAATGTCATGATACAATATAAAAGCAGTATTAGTTTATGTAAGATGTACACATGTGAAGGATGATTCCTTAAAGGGATAAATTGCTCACACTCAGGACTTAGTTGACTTTGGTGTAGCAATTCACATCAGTACTATCCTGGAGGAAGAAAAATGCATTTTCGGGTCTTAATTGATTTTGGTGCTACAGTTTCAACTTCGTTATAAGGGATAAAGTGTGTACCTCAGGTATTGGATGATTCTACAAAATTACGTTGTGCACTTTAAATGTCAATATTAGAAGAGCGTTCGAGCTACATCAATGTTTCTGAATCTGCTAAAGATATAGATGTTGGTTTGAGGGGAAACTGATTCAGAAACTTCGCCAAAAAAAAGTCTATGAAGAAAGCTTTTCAAGACATGATGCATGAATTGGGGGAAGTTAATCCAACTCATGCATACTACAATGGTTCCAGAACAAGTAAAGACACAGAAGATCCAAGCTGGAGTACAAGTATCAAGACAGGAAGTCACAAATGTCATCTTCAGCATTGGAAGCACTTTGGAAGTCCTTATTGTGTTGTAATTGTACTTGATAGGAACATTGTAAGTAATTTCGTATGTCCACATATTGGGGGAAGATTGTTAGCCTTAAAATATGTCGACTTATACGGAATTATATTAGATATTGTAAGGCGTGACTTATAGGGACTTATAATGTCAAGTTAGGAGAGTAAACAAGTCACACGTCTATATATACCCTCTTATACTTCCATAGGAGGGTGAGGATTCATTTTTGTATCATAAGGTGTGTGTTGTTTCTCAATTTAGAAAACACACATCTTTCCTTCTCTACCTTTCTCTCTCTACATCAATAATATGGCTTTCTATTTGTTTAATCCTCCCTGACCTCCCAATCGTATGTTTTAGGCAAGAATCTTCTGGGTAACACATACTAACATTACATATGAATAATCTACGAGCTACGAATAGCTATATCAGAAGTGACCGATACTTTTCGTATTTCTAACAAATCTAGCGTCCTGAGATGCCATGAAGTTGGACACCAATCATTCTAGATTTGATTGACTGTTAAAATTTTGAGGATTGTTGTTGAAGAATCGGTTTGGGATCGAACCGTTGGGTTGGAACTGGTTAGGTGGGTTTGAGAAATTATTTTGAGAATTTCGGGGTTGTCTCCACTTAAGGTTTGGATGACTTTTCCATGACGGATTGTAGGTGTCACCAAAATTGGTTTGCTCGGGCTTGAAAGTGTACCACTTACCTCCCGCTTCGTCGGTATCCACATCATCATCAAACATGTTAGTTTGTCCACTTGCAATAAACAACAACTGCTCTTCATCCAAGACCACTCCATTCTCCTGAGCTTGCATCAGCAACATTTTGTCTTTAAAGTATTCTGAATTCTGTGGTCGCTTTGGGTGAGTGCATTGTCTTTCTATGTGCCCTATTCTATTGCAGTTATTACACTTAATCGGCTTTGCTTGACCAGGATTTGCATTGCCAACTATGTTCTAAAACCTCCCATTTCCAGCTGCAACTGCTCCCCTTGCATTATTCCCTTGGGAACTCTGTTTTGTCTACCACCCCCCCCCCCCCCCCATGAAACATTCTAAACAACAACTTTGTCGTTTTGACTGTATCTTGGTTCCTTGTGTTAGATGAAGTTTGGAGTTGATTGTTGGTTTGAGGAAGGTGTGTTTTGTAGGATTGGTTGAGTGGGGCAACTATTTTTGTTAAGTTTTCAATCAAGTCATCGGTTGGGGTATGTCCTGAATCAAGTTGTGTGTTATCAACAAATTATGGTTGATGGGTAACTGGTGGGACATATGCAGATTATGGAACAGCTGATGATTATGTATTGTACTGCGGAGGTGAAACATTAGATACAAAGGCAAGAGGATCAATAGCATGTTGATTGTATCTTTCTAACATCATCTTGTTCTCATTAGCATGTGCCTCGTGTTGCTTCAAGTAAGCATACAACTGATCATAGTTGGATGTTTTCAATCCTCTATCCAGTTTGACTGTAGTCACGAATCTACCTCATTCAGGCAACGTGTTGTTCATAAATTTTGAGTTAAACTGAATTTTGGGCATAGTCATCTTGATGTTTCTTATGTCGTTAATGAGTTTTGTAAACCTGACATAGTATTCGTGAATGGTTTCTCCTTTGTTCTGACGAAAGTGTTCAAAGTCATCGTATAATTATGATTCACATTCATCTTTCGTTAACTCAGAACCTTCCAAGAGCATCTTTACATTATCCTAAATGTCTTTGGCGTCAATGTAATGGTTAATGAGTGTGTAAATGTATTTTGGTAAACCTTGAAGTAGGATATTCGTTTCACGAATGTCAGCTTTAAACCCCTCCTTTTCTTCTAGTGTAAGGTCTGCAAAAACTCTATCCAGTTATGGTCCTAGATGAAGTGCACCTTCAGGAAGTGTTTCTCTGAACTTTCCCATCTTAAATGGACCTTTATCAATTGACTTAAGTATGTTCACCCCATTATCTTTTCCCATACAGTACAAACGAATACGTTGTTGCCAAGACTCGAAATCAGACCTATTGAGCATTGGTGGGCGGGTATCAGAACTGGCACATTGGATATCTTCAGAAAGATTAGCCATCATAAGTGATTGTGAAATTATATGAGCTGATCATTCAATGATTAGTGAGTGTATGTTAAAAGTGGTGAAGTTAAGTTAAGTGTTTTGTTATTTTAGTTTGTTAAGTCCACAAGTTAAAGGTTTGAAAATTGTCTAAGTGTCAAAACCAGTAGATCAAACCGCTGCCTAGGTTATCAAACCACTGCCTAGTCAACCAAACCACTACTAAATCAAACTGATGTTAAGAAGAAAATTAAACCAAACCGCTACTATGAAGAAATAACAGCCAAACCACTACCTAGAATTCAAACCGCCAGAGGTTCGTTTAGTATACCACTATAACGTAAAAATCTTTCATAACCTGTAAACAAACCGCTATGGTAAACCGCTACCTAGTTTAACCGCTATTAGTAAACAACTACGAAGAAATACTAGTAAACCGCTGCCAAGAAATCAAATTGCCAAAGGTTTGTTTCCCAAATCGCCTTGAGAAATAAAAAATCTTCAAAACCTGTAAACCGCCGTTAGTAAACCGCTATGATAATAATTCGAGTAAACCACTACTGTCAAACCGCCGTCACTAGATGACAAACTGCTACAGAATGCGACAAACGGCTTTCACTGACTTCCTGACAAACTGCTGCCTAATAGGACAAACCGCTGTCAGTGTACAAACTGACAAACCGCCAGTACAGTGTACGAGTATGTCAAACCGCTGCGATAAACAAGGAACATAATACCAAACCGCCGTGAAGAAAAACGTACCTTTTCACCTAAAAACACCTAAAAATCACCCTTTTGAATGTTTTTGCCTGGATTCTTTTGCACAGCTAAGTACTAGAAGGCTATAGCAACCAGAAAAACCTAAACTTTAACACAAACAACATCAAAATCTAGGAAATAGGACGAACGAGCTAAAGAACCTTAAAAGTATAACTTTTGATCTAAACCAAGCAACAAAATGCACATACACACGATCTAATCATCCCATGGGATCTGATACCAATTGTAGGAACTTGGATATCATAACACAATGGTAGATTAGTAGATTGGCCGAATCTTAGAGAGAGAAAGACTAGAGATAAAAGCTTCTAGTGAGAGAAAGTAAAACTTGTATTATGCAATGACCAACCACCTCTTCTATGGGATGGAAGAGGTATTTATAGTTCTTACAAAACTGGCCCATAGGCCTTGGTATGGGCTTACACGTGTGGGTTTATTACCCAGTCCAATATCGTATGTCATACGATTAACATTAAACTACGAGCTACGATAAACTGTAAAATACATGGGGTGACCGAATCTTTTTCTAATATCTAACAGCTACGAACTCACCTTAATTAGTGAAGTAAAGTATGATATAACTAAAACACATGATAGTTCTTGGATCGTTTATAGCTTAGATTGTTTAGATCTTATATCTAAGATAATAATAACAATGAACATAAAGAATATGCATAGCGGAAATAACATAATGAACAAAGTTATTCAACAAGGTTTTTCTTCATTATCATACACTCCAAGCCCCAATATTATTTGATCAAGATAATACGGTTACATCAATGAACTGTAACAGGATCAAGTTACCTTGACCTTGAGGCTACACCATACAAACTATAGACGTCTACATCTCTGGGGATACACACACACATTTTTTTCTTTTCCGTGTACACCTAAAACCTATGACCTGATATCTCTTTATATACTAGAGATATTTAGGTTTACAAAGGGATAAACATTAGACAATTAAATCTTTTAAACATTAAGGAATGTCTTCTATTATCTTTATCTTCTTAAGGAGATCTTCTAGTATCTTCAAAATCTTCCATCTTTTGAAGAATTCCTCCTTTGTCTTTTAAGTCCTTCATCTTTCATATGTTTTGTCTTATAACTAATATATAATTCCCCAACAATCTTTCCCTAGTTGATAATGACAAACCAAAATAAGCACGAGCTCTTCCCCTGTATCTAATATTTATGATAAGAATAGAAACTTGTACCACCAAGGAAACTACAAGTTGCAAATCATCATTGTAACGCCTTATTTCCCTTTCATAATCAAATAAGTGAATAAGTCTGCACTTTGATTTCGACAACCACGAAACACTATCACACTTCTAATCCAGCCTTCCAACAACTCAAATTACCCTCCATGACGTGTCTTAAGATAAATGAACTTAAGCAGTAGAAACTTAAACTAGCAGTAGTAAAAAAACAAAAAAAAAAAAAACTAATAATGAATACAGTAGTAAAAACCTTCACCTCATGTGGTGCATGTAAATGGTTAAACATTTTAACAATAAGCTTCCCCTGAAACCCTATGTAAACCATTTCTTAAATCTTCAATTCTGTAGGCTCTATGTAATGATTACTGATGAAGAAAACTAAGTATAACGAACTTGATGCTGAAGTAGAATAACCCAAACTTGTGTCTTATATCTTGTACTATCCACGTGACGTCAAACTCATACCAAGACCAAAGTATAAGTAGATCGCAACCTCTTGACAAAATCCTCATCTTCTATGAGACACTGAGCACAACAACGTAACTCCTTAAAGTGATAGCAAATGTGAGCATTGAGCACCATAAGTTTGTAGATCACACACCTTTGCTAGATTTGTCAAGTCTTTGTCACAACATTGAAAACACAAACAAGTTACCTCCTGCTAAAAGGTATGATAAAACATAAACCCAAATAATTCTACTTCAACTTCAAATAGGTGATAATTAATCATCTTCGTAACCAATTATACCAATAAATATGAGCCTTAAAACCTGTTAAGAACATGTAAAATCAAACCAAAATCCAAATAGGAAACACCAAAAACAAACAAACTTGCGTTTCTGTTTTGTCCAAGATCCATCATGTGTGTGTCATCTGATATCGGATACTACTAGCAACATAAACCATTCAATCCCGAGCAGTATTAACTACCAAAAGAAGCCTACCAGTATTAACTGCTATACACTAGCAGTACAAACATCTAACAAAGCCAACAGTATTAACTAACTCCTTTTACTCTAGCAGTAGTAATACTCATAAAAGAAACCTGGCAGTACTAACCTTATTCGAGAAGTATAAACATATAAAGGAAGCAGTACTAAAAATTACCATTGTTAAGATTACTCCTTCCTCCCATGTTTTAGCAATGCTTTATCTGTCACAAAACTGTTACTAATCAGTCGCTAATCTGCATTCTCCTTCCTCCCATTCATTTGGTGACACTTTTTAGTGTGAGTAAAGCATCAATTTTCTTCTTGGCAGTTACCTAAACTATGAAACCGGGAAGTACTAAATTTCCTTTGTTATCATCGTGGCAGCCCAAAGTGAAGCTTGGACAAGCAGTATTATACATTCAAATGAGACTACCACTAACTTCCATTAAACACAACTTAACAAGCACCTGTAACATATTCGAGCAGTGGTAATACCTTTTAATTTTGTTTGGCAGTACCAAGTGAAAACAGGCAGCTTTAACTTTCTTTTTAGCCTTAGCATTACTAATACCCGCGAAACAGTAGTAATACTTTTATCATTAGTAGTACTAAGAAGGTAGTTATGGAAACAAATATACACATCATAACAGATCCATACCAAATCAAACCAATCACGAAGCAGTTTAAACCTTTACTCGAAACCCTAGCAGCATCAAAAACCACCATCAGCATTAAGCATATAACAATAGTAGTATCTTCTAGTAGTACTAATATACGAGCAGCACTAATGTCGTATTGGCAGTGAGCAACATTAAGTACGAACCAGCACACGTATACATTTACCAAAGAATCTGGTGCTCTCTTCCTAATAACTTGACAAAAACTAAAACACCAGAATCTTTTCTTATCACACAATCTGTTTCTAGCAGTCTTCATATATTGCCAATGATTAGTGATAAGGAAGAACGATGAAACAATAGTAAGCTCTAATAAAAATTAGTATTATCATATGTTCGATACCCTTATCAAGAAGATTGAAGACCACACTTTTGAGTTTTAATTAATTAAGGTTTGACATAAACCCTAATATTGTGGCACTTCACCTTTTTCCAAAAACCAGAAACATAAAATTTGATTGCAAAACTGTATGACTTAATGTCGAACCTTTGCTTTCAATCAATAAGAACCTTCGACACCATCTTCAAAGTTACTGATTTATCGATTTAGGGTTTCGCTGAAAAACCCTAACTTCACTGAATTAGATACCGAAAAAGAACATATACATAAAATTCTTTTTACCAAAAATCAGAAACTTGAAAAACCTTGTTGATCCCAGATATCACGAGCCACGAGGCTCTGATACCACCTGATAGAACTAAAACACGTGATAGTTCTTGGATCGTTTATAGCTCAGATTGTTTAGATATTTATATCTAGGATAATGATAACAATGAACATAAAGTATATGCATAACGGAAATAGCATAATGAACAAAGTATTCAACAAAGGTTTTTCTTCATTATCATACACTTCAAGCCCTAATATTATTTGATTAGAATAATACGGTTACATCAATGAATTGTAACAGGATCAAGTTACCTTGACCTTGAAGCTACACCATACAAACTATAGACGTCTACATCTCTTGGGATACACACACACGTTTTTTCTTTTCTGTGTACACCTAAAACCTATGACCTGATTTCTCTTTATATACTAGAGATATTTAGGTTTACAAAGGGATAAACATTGAACACTCTTCATCACTAGATTCTTTCTTAGCCTTTAAAGCAAGAGATTTCCTTTCAACTTTTGCTTTGACTATTTCGGAATCTTTCTTGATGATCATCTCATGGACTTTGAGGTTTCCAATGAGCTCATCAAGAGATAGTGATGTTAAGTCTTTCGACTCTTCAATCGCCGTGACCTTTGCTCTCCATTTGGGATGTAGAGCCCTAAGAAACTTCCTTACGTAGTTCTTACTAGAGTAACCTTCATCAAGAGCTTTAAGACTAGTAATAATAGTATTAAATCTAGCAAAAGCACTATCTATAGATTCGTCTTCGGAAATGACGAATTGTTCATATTGTTGAACCAAAAGGTCGATCTTATTATCTTTGACTTGGCTATTACCTTGATGGGTGATTAACAAAGTTTTCCAAATTTCTTTTGCCGTATTACACATGAAAATTCGTTCATATTCTTTTCTAGGCAAAGCATTGTAAATAACCATTTTGGCTTCATTATTTTTCGCAAGCCTTCTTTTAAGATCATCAGTTTGTTTTTCAAAAGGGACAACCTCATCGAGTTTGGTTTCCGGATTTTGAATAATGGGTTGAAAATCACCATTGGTAATAACATGCCAAAGATCTAGATCTTTTGATTTAACATATGTCTCGAATCTATTTTTCCAATAAATAAAACTATCGCTTTCAAAGAGTGGTGGTCTTTGCATGGATTGCCCTTCTAGATATTTGTCGGAATCCATAGATCGATCCAAGCTTTAAAATACAATATATTTTAAAAATCTTGAGTGACCTTGCTCCTGATACCAATTGTGGAAACTAGAAGGGGGGTTGAATAGTTTACACGTTTGTTTTGCGTTTTAAAAGTTTACTTTCAAAAAGGTATAGATCCGAGTTATATGTTTAATCAAATCACAATATGAACAAGCAATAACTATTTAAACTAAAGCACGATAACAACAATAATAATGTAAAGAGATAAGGAAAGAAACAACCAAACCAAGATTTTATAGTGGTTCGGCTACGAAGCACCTCTTCGCCCTACTCCACTCCTCGAGTATCCGACTCGAGATTTCACTATGTCAACAAGCTCCCTTTAGGCAGAGAAAACCGTTTACACGTCGCTTACGTTATTTTCCGACACTAAGCTAAATGTCGAGTC
Source organism: Tanacetum coccineum (assembly GCA_026074375.1). Taxonomy (NCBI): domain Eukaryota; kingdom Viridiplantae; phylum Streptophyta; class Magnoliopsida; order Asterales; family Asteraceae; genus Tanacetum; species Tanacetum coccineum. The sequence goes on from BQNB010121423.1 coordinate 14,688, forward strand.
CTAATCTTAGCTAGAACCAATCTACCACTTCACAAGATACACCCACTCACAAGATCTACACTATCGGATTTACACAATATCCGAATCACACAACTACATAAGATAAATACAATAGATGTTTGGTACTTAGAAGAAAAGAGGAGAGATCACTAATTAACACTTCGCTTCTTGACAAATACGAGTGTTCTTCTCTTGCACTTGAATGAGAAGGAAGAGATAAGAAGAAGAGATTAGATCACTTGAAACAAGATCTAAGTTATTTTTATTGTAAACGTTTTTACATTTTGTAAACGTTTATTTTTATTGTAAACGTTTTTACATTTTGTTACTATCAAAACGTTGAGATGTCAAAAAATATAAATAACGTTTTTGAGCATTATTTGTATTAACACTCCATAATGCGTGTCTTTTAGCTAATCTTCACAAAGTACTTATAATTACCGTAAATCTTAAATATAAATGATTAAGTACCAATTCTTGCAATAATTATACAAAATAGGTTATTTACATGGGCTAAATGATGCTATAAAAGTGACGTTATTTGATGTCATCAGAGACTGATCTTATTATTTACAGACAAACGAGCTTTAGTCAACACATTCAGTTACATAGCATCAACATACACTAAGTCTAATAAGCCCCCCAAAAAATTTTATGCATTTTTCATCAAATTCGACACTTCCAAAAATGAAGTTTGACTTTTTTGGCTTTACTGAATTATGACTTTTTCAGGTTTGACTCTTCCGAGTTTGATCTTTTCCAAATTTGACTTGTCGAAAATGGTTTTCTTGTTATTTACAAACAAACGAGCTTTAGTCAACACATTCAGATACATAGCATCAACATACACTAAGTCTAATAAGCCCCCAAAAAAAATTTGTGCATTTTTCAACATGAGTCTAATTTGTTGAAAAATGTCAAATAAAATTCAGGTGATATACGTGAATGGAATTTACAAAAACACATGTTTTGACAATGAGAAGACATTTGTTATCAAAAGAACTCCCCCTTAGATCATGATCCCGTATAGACATTGAAAACAATTATAATGAAAATATCGAATCACGAATCTGATTGTAATGAGAAGACATGTGATTTTGATTAAATTATATTTTTGTACTTTTACATTTTTTATTTTTGTATTTGATTTTTGTTTTTGAAAAACATCAAGGAAATCTTTTTGGATTTTTATATTTTTCAATTTTTATTTTGTTTTTGATTTTGAAAAACATTAAGAAAATCCTTTTGAGTTGTTGTATTTTTCAATTTTATATTTTGTTTTTAAAGAATTTATTTACAATTTTGATGTATGATCTTTTCCAAGAAGATAACTTTGCCAGACTTTTCAACTGTGTTAGAGTCATACATCTCATACCAATGCAATGAACTAAGTACTCAAAGCGTTCTTTAGGAAGAGCTTTAGTAAATAGATCCGCAAGTTGGTATTCAGTTCCAACAAAGTATAATTCCACCCTTCCCTTTTCAACGTGTTCTTTAATAAAATGATAGCGGATGTCTATGTGTTTTGAACGCGAATGCTGAACCGGATTGCATGAAATAGCGATAGCATTCTTTGAATCGCAATACATCGGTATTTTGTTGTACTTGTATCCATAGTCTAGTAATTGTGTACGCATCCAGATGACTTGTGCACAACACGCATACAATGATACATATTCAGCTTCAGCTATTGACATCGCAGTACAATCTTTCTTTTGGAACTCCAGCTCACGAGCTTTTCACCTAAAAATTGTAAGCCTCCTGATGTGCTTTTGCAATCGTTTTTACATCCTGCATGGTCTGCATCTAAATATGCAATTAATTCAAATCCAGAATCCTTCAGATACCATAGTCCCATGTTATATGACTATTTTAGGTACCGAAAGATCCGCTTAACCTCTTTGAGGTGTTTGATTGTAGGACGTGCTTGATAACGAGCATAAACAAATGTGGCGAATGCAATATTTGGTCGACTTGCTGTTAAATACATGAGCCCTCCAATCATTTTATGATAAGTCATTTGATTAGTAAGAGTGCCTTGTAAATCAGCATCCAGTCTCTTAGTGGCCATAGGTGTGCTCATGGAGACACATTCATCCATACAATTGATGCGTATTTTCTTTTAAAATATATTTTTATCAAGTTTTAAATTTATAAAACTCGATCTACTTAACGACGCACTAACAGGCAGAGAACCTGATCGTAGGTAGTATAGAATGGTAAATCAGATGTCGTCCCAAGAGCTAAGGTGTAATTAGTTTTAATTTGAAGTGTTACGTTTAGAAAATGGTTTTTTAGAATTGATTCAAAATAAATAAAAAACAATAAAATAAACAACTAAAAAGTAAAAGGATAAAATATATCAAGAGAGAAAATGTGCTACCCTAGTTACTTCATTACTATTGCTATGAAGACATTTTCCTGTGCAATGTTAAACTGTGGTTTCATTACTGGTTTCAGAGGTCGATAGACTTGAATGTGCATATACAGTCTATCCTATACTCCTTGCGATTCTGAATCAGTCCCGAATCATCTGGGAGGTAGGTTATCCAGGTTGCAGTAATTAATCCCAACTATTCCTAAAATATATCTAATAACCTATAAATATTATTAACTCCCTCTAAAAGAGTTCCTGTGCTTTTTAAGTATCGAGTGATATGTGCGGTGACCGGTCAGTTCCTACACCAGGTAAGGAGTTAGTGATCCTCCCTAGTACCCATTGGATCCTATCATGACAAGATAATCTATTAATGGGGCAAGCTAGGTCCAACCCACCCGTACTACCAAAACCCAAGGTTACACGATAGTCAAGGAATATCTAACAAAACCATAATTTAACAGGAAACAATTATAACAAAAGTAAATTAATAACTCGGCCAGCACTTTAAGTGCTTAGCCATTCATGGTAACGGAAACACAGTAAGAGATAGAAGAAATCATATATTGAAAACTCATAATTCTGACAGGATTTGTATTTTGAACGATTAAATACAAAACGTAAGTAAAGTGTGATCTCTGATGACATCAAATAACGTCTATTTTATAGCATCATTTATCCCATGTTATTAACCCATTTTGTATAGTTAAAGAATTGTTACTTAATCGTTTATATTTGAGAATTGCAGTAATTATGGAGTACTTGGTGAATATTAGCAAAAGGCGCTCATTTTAGAGCTTAAATGAAGATATTTTGAAGATTACTATTCTGAAGACCAATATGCCGTATCCATCAAGGAAGATACGGCGTATCCGTGCCTGCACTTACCAAAGACCACAGAGGAATGAAGCCCAATATGCCGTATCCAGAAGATCTCAAAACGCCATATCGAAGATATAGTATGTGAATATTCTGGAAGATATCAAACGTGGTCCCTACTCTAAAAAATCCCCAATACGCCGTATCTAATCCTTGGATACGACGTATCGAACCGACTTCCAGACCTTATAAATAGAAAACTCAAAAATGAGTTTTAGGTGTGATAAATCATATTCTCGATACCTAAACCATAAAAGTCAATTTTCAGAGGAGAAAAAGTGCAAAAGAGGTTGAGCAATGCTATCAATTCCATAGGAGACAAGGTGTAATTCTATATACTTTAGTAATCAATCAGTTTTTGGTATCATTCGTTAACTCGGTTAGTTTACCTTGGGTAAATAATTGATTTTGTCTTTATTATGGCGTTTGAAGGCTAATACCTTCGGGTATTAGCCATTATTATGAAGATCTGAATGTTTGGTATTTGTTTATCTCGATTTCTTGATTTATCATTGAATGCTTGTTTATGTTTATCAATTTATACTTGTTTACGCGCTTTTGTATGCGACCTATCATTCAACTGGATCTAGTGATACGGACCAAGTAAATCTAGAGTCTGGGATAGCTCTCCATATAGTAATTTATACATCTAGAATCATAGGATCACAAATATTGTCCTTCTAAATCTGTGTCTAGGATACGCTTCGAGCTTAACTAGTTAATTGGATATTGCCAATGGTTTATTGATCGTGTTGACTAGCAGGTGAACCTAGATAATTCAACAAATAACGTTCTGATTCCATTGGATAGTTGGACAAGTGGACTACTAGTGTATAAATCGCCATTAAGCGGTAAGTGGGTAAAGTCTCTATGAGCTAGGGTTTAACAAGATCACCATTGCTTTAATCCCTAAGATAGATTATAATCAACAAATAAGGATGCTTTATGCGGATGCTTTAATTGTGACAGAATTAATGTGTCTAGGTCTTAGGATGATGTAACGCCTAAGTCTTAAGAATGATATACCGCCTCGAGAGAAGAAATCATTGCACTAAATAAACAAACCAACTTTCTAATCGGATTAATAATGGTTAATAGAGTTTTCTTATATTTGACTCGACCGCTTTTTTATCTTTTGTTTTTTTGCTTGCGTAGGTTAAAGTGCCTTGAATTGATTAAAGTCACCAACCAAAAAGTGCCAGTCGCTCAGGCTAAAAACCCCCCTTTTCCTGTTAGAATTAGGATTAGGACTGACATAGGTTTAGAATAGAATAGAATTAACATAGATTAGATAACCAAGATATTAATTAAATTGATAGATTTAACCTCGCTTCAAGTGTTCGACACCCTACTTACCACGAAACTACTACCGATCGGGTACACTGCCCGTTAAAGTGTTGTTTTTGGTTTAGTCGGCAAAATATAAATTTAAAACTTGAATCAATAAAATATACACCACACAATGACACATCAAGTTTTTGGCGCCGCTGCCGGGGAGTGAAAATTAATCTTGATTTTTATTTGATATTTTGGTTTTTAACATTAGATTAGATCTAACCTTTAGGAGTAGTGTAATTTAGATTAGTGTATATTATTGTATATTATGTATATTTTTGTTAGTATTTTTTGCTTGTATATATTTGTATTTAATTGTTTGCGTATTTAATTGTTTTTGTTAATACACTGTTCTGGTCGATAGCTGAATACGGCGTATCCACTTCCATCGGATATGGCGTATCTAACTTTCTGTCCAATACAGCGTATTCATTCAACTGATTAATACGGCGTATCCACTTCCATTGGATACGGCGTATCGATCATCTGGAACAGAAACAGATTCTAAGTTTTCTATATTTGATTTTGGGTTAATAGACAAATAAGTTACTATACTTTCCCAAAAAGTTTGCCTAAGTTACTCAACTTTCATTTTGTTCACTTAGGTTACTAAACTTATGAAACATGACATTTGGGGTTACTCAACTTTGCAAAAATATACGTAAACATCATTGAACTTGTAAAAACATGACATTTATGTTACTTAACTTACCTAAAAATATACGTCCAGGTTGCTTGGATTAATATTCAAATTATGGGGGTGTATGTTTATCAAAAGTTCAGTAACCCAAGTGAACAAAATGAAAATTGAGTAACTTAGGCGAACTTTTTGGAAAAGTATAGTAACTTCTTTGTCTATTAACCCTTTATTTTATAATTAATCATGTTTATGTTTAATTTGTAGAAACAAAAAAGAAAAATAAAAATAAAAAAGTGGATGAAGTTGAAAAATCGGCAAGTAAGTATTATATTTAATTTTAAGTTTGAACTGAGATGCATTAGTTGAGTGACTGAATATGCTTGTGATGTTGTAGAATTTGAACTGAAATGCATTAGGGTGTTTTATTGTGAGTGATTAAATATGCATGTGATGTGGTAGAATATGAACTAAGATGCATTAGGATTGAGATTATGTTCATAAGCATAAGTTATGTTTTAATGTGTTTCATGTTTTGTGAAAATA
>BQNB010121424.1:0-20461 GCA_026074375.1 Tanacetum coccineum
ATTACAATACAAGACCTAGTTTGACTTTCTAAGACCGATAACATTCTTGTTTGACTTAATATAATTAATGCTAACAATTTGTTACCACATTATAAACTCCTTACCATTACATTATGAACTGTCACGTGATTCTCTCGAAAACTATTTTGATATCACCTCATAAACTATTTTAGTATCGTCTTATAAACAAAGTTACTATCATTAATAAACTATCTTACTATCAGTTGATAAACCATCATTTCATAAACTATTTTAATAACATATAAACTAATTTCCTACCTAATTCATTATTACCTTATAAGCCAATTTATTAACAATACGTAAATCATTTTTCTATCATTTGATAAATAATCTTACTACCATCTTATAAAATATTTCTACTATCAATAATAAATCATTTCACAGACACTTTATAAATTATTATTTTCTTGTTACCATTATGATAAACTATTTTACCATCACTTAGCAAACTATGTTAGGAATCTAAAAAATGATCGGTCACTCTACGTATTTTACTTTCTAGCTCATAGTCCACAAAGTATTATTTAGTAAGCTAACCGGACCAAAACATAAAAAACCCATGGCAAGCCCATGGAAAGCTCGGTTTATCATTTGTATAAAAGCCCTCTCCACACATGAAGAGGGTGTGGGTTGAATTATTTTACACACACAAAATAGTGTGTTTTTCATATGTTTCTCCCTTCCATCTCTTTCTCTCTAGCTTTCTCTCTCTAGTTCATATTTGTGTGAAAATTAGGAACCTACAATTTGTATCAAGAGCCATGGGGTGGATTAAGTTGTGCTCGTGGTGTGCTTATTTGAGCTTATTTTTGGCTTGATATTAGAGCTTATTTTTTTCTTTTCTTTCGTAGCCTATAAGATTAAAAAGATGATATTTTTTTACTTAAAAAATATCTCTAGCATACAACATTTCGTGGCATATTGGGCTTCATAACAGTTGCTTTTTATAAATTTGATCAGTTCATTAGAGTCACTATTTAGCTTTTGGCATGTTTTGGGTTTTGGCTTATTTGTTAACGCATCTAAATTTTTTCTTTCAAAAACACTTCTAGCTTATCTAGGTTTTTATTTCGTAGCTTATTTTTTTATTAAAAAGTTGGTTTTTCTTTCATCTCTTTTGGGCTATTAACAATTGTCAAAACATAGGCTAAATGAGTTTAATACCTTAAACTTTAACAGGCCACGGCACAACACAAAAACCAAAAACATTTTGTTTGTGAAATTAACTACTTGTGTGGCTTATTGTTGCTAGTAAAACAACCTATTCACAAAGCTTTTCTCACGTAGCTTATTTGGGTTCAACAATGATTTTATCAGCTTATTCAAGAGCTTAAAGAGCTTATCTGTGGTTATTTTCTATTGCTTAAAAAGTCCAAAAACTTTCTTTCTCAAAACTGATATAGCTTATTTCGTGTTTAAAGCTTCAACCTTTTGTTTCTATATCTTTAGTAGTTTAAAGGTTTTATTTTTTAAGGCTTATTATAGTGGTTTATCACAGCTTATTTATCCAGCTTATATCGTAGCTCATGTCTAGCTTATTTAGGTTTTTATTAGTTTTAAACAAAGAAAGTACAAGGACCACATATAGTACAAGTAGCGGTTTGATTTTTCTTGTTGTTATTCGTTGAGGTGTAGACAAAAAATGTACAAGGACCACAAAAGTACAACTAGGCAGTAGCAGTTTGATTTTCAGTTGTAGCGGTTTGAGCTGTGTAGAACTAGCGGTTTGAGTTGTATCATTGTAACGTTTGACAACAACTTTTCTAGCGGTTTGCTACTTCATTTTGGTAGCAGTTTGATACAGGTTTACGAAGACTTATACATTATAGCGGTATGGGAAACGAAATTCTGCCCAAATTTCATTAATCATACGAAATATGCATTAAGAACAAATCATATACTCCATCCGTCTCATTTTTATTGTCCACGTTTCCTTTTTGGGATGTCCCAATTTAATTGTTCACTACTAAAAATAGATAGGGAAGTTTGATCAAGTTTACTATATTACCCTTGTTTGAAATTATTATTACAAACTTTAAAGAAGACTTAAATTAATTACCTAAGGGTAAAACTGTCTTTCTGTCAAAAAGTAAGAAAGAGAAAGCAGTAATAAATGCACTTTTCTTAAACTGTGTGTTTTTTATCGGGTGACAATAATTTTGGGACGGAGGGAGTAAAAGATTACAGCTTACATGATTAAGTTTCGAGTGGTTTTAGGTTTTTCGGGTTTCTACTTCGGCTGTTCGCGAGTCTTCTATCTACTATCATTAGAATCGCGATCTCTCAACGATCATCATGGTATATTTTATTTTCATCGATCATTAACAATCGAGTCCGCGAGAATAGAAATTCAATCGGTTTATTTTTCCAAATTTCAAAGGATGAAGATAATAAAAAGGGAGGGAACACGTGTTTTAATAATTATTATTAAACTACTATTCGAAATCGGCACATGCAGTCCCTAGACTTAAGGACCATTTTACAACTCGTCCTTTCCTTGTTTGTTAACCCTCATTGTTGAAACTGTTTTTCACCGTTAGTCCTTAGTACGTATAAAACAGCCGGTTAGTCCCCAAAGTGAACCGTTATTGCACTGTTAGTCCCTACAACTATAATTAACAACCGTTAAGCATTTAACTTGGATTTTAGTTACACCGTTAGTCCTTGTTTGTGTTTTAATCAACCGTTAACCATTCAAAGCTCAAAAACAATCCATAACAATTATCATTTCACGGTTTATTCTTTTCTCGGTTTAAATCATAGATTTGTAAAATCCCGTGAAGTATAATTTCTTTCTCATAACCACAACAACAATCACTTAATCTACTTAAGATCCTTAATTTTATTTCACACATTGAATTTCAATGGATTCTTTGAATTCTAATTCACAAGAGAGAGAGTTGCACCAGCTGAAACAAGGTTTAAAAATACTACACACCCTCTGCATGATATGGTTTAAAGAGCTCAAGACAGATCTTAGTGATCTCTATCACAACAATTTCTCTCATGTTGTTGATGCATTTAAACCTGCATTTCGCACATTCTTCGATGAAGAACATCAGACTTTCAGATTGAAGATTTTCCATAACTTGGATCAATTAAGGCTACAACTTGAAAGCTAGAATCTTCATGAGGTTAATGCAAAGACTTGTCTTGAAGTACTTCGAACATAGTTCAAGGGATTTTTTGCCTCAAAAGGGGTAAATTCTTCGGATCATCTACATCAATGTTGGCAACAAGATTTCAAAGATTACACGTATTATGAACCTGAAACCTACAGATGTGCTTTACTAAAGAACCTGGACATTCTTGAAGACTTCATTGATAAAAGTGTAATTAAATATGGTGAATTACAGATGAAAGAAAATGAAGTTAATGCTTTAAAAAAGACTGGAAAATAGCTGAATGCAGAAATACTTCATGAACATGAAATTGAATTTTTTTTCAAACTATAGTCAAAAGATGTCCAAATCAATCGGGTTTAAGCCGTGGATGCCAGTTTAGTTGTCACAAAAAGCAGTGAGATAGAGTCTATAAACAATAGCTCAGAGAATGCACTCAGCATATCAGTGAATGAAACTCAGATGCAAATGCAAGAGGAAAAGGTCAATTGCCTTCTGAGGAGACTAGCTACTCCTGACTGGCTGGTCCCTTCCTTCTAAGGGGACTAGCTATCCCTGACTGACTGGTCTTTGCCTCCTGAGGAGACTATCTACTAACTTACCTCCCGAGGAGCTACTACTCCTTAGTATTGCCTCACGGACCCTAAGGTTGGTCTTCGTCACCTCAGCTATTCCAGTGGACCGTTCTAACGTGGAGTAGTTTTGCCTTAGGAATATTAGAAGTTAATAGTGATTGTCTCCTCCTAAGCATCCGGAGGAGACCATACCTCATCATGTACCCCCAGTCTAGTATCAACGTATTGTTAAGTAGTTGGTGCTAGACTTAATAAAGAGAAGACTTGTCCAGTCAGCCAAGCTACCCCGCCGCAAACATTTCAAATTTTTTTTATCGTGCAAAATTGAAGCAAAAATTTCGTTATTTTGGTGCGTTGCTACGAGATTTATCGGGACGTGTCCGAACCAACTAGCCCGTATACCATGGGCTTCTTAGGCCCAAAATGACCCAAGCCTCCTATCCTTAGGTTTTCTCCAAGGTATTATAAATACACCTCATACCATTCATTTTTACCTCATCACCTCTCAAAAAAATTTCACCTATTACTTCACCAAAGAGTGAAAATTATTTGGAGAGAAAAATGTTCTAATTATATATCAAGCCTTTTAGTGGGAACATTTTGATGCTCCCCCTTAATTTATGAAAGTATTATATGGTGTTTGAGTACGTTAAGTTGAAAAAATTTGAATTTACTAAGAAATTCTTGAAAATTCATACTCAAACACTATATTAGCCTATATTTAAGTCTACACTACACATTTATTTATTCACAAGATTATGTATGAGACAGGACCTAAAGCGTTCAAACCAAAAATAACAAAGTCATTTTGTCCATATCAGCAATCTGCAGTCCGTCTCGATAATCTCCATTTAGAAGTTGTCTTAGCTTCCCCCCGAACCAACAATCCTTTCTTGAGTAGATTCAAAGCTTTCTTCTAAGCCGCATTAAGAAGACTTGATGTATAAAGCCCAAATATCTGAAGTACACAATTAATTCGAAACCATAACACCAAAGTCAATTAAGTCCCGAATGTCCGCATTTCTCCTTACATAATAGTGATGATATAAATCGCAACACCAAAGTCAACTAAGTCCCGGATGTCACAATTATTCCCTCTAAGTAGTCAAAATGATAACACCTAAGTCAACTAAGTCCCAAATGTACACATTTCTTCCTGCCGGATACTAACTAACAGAAGGAATCATCAGACTTATCAAACCTATGTGTACCTCTTTTGTCAACTAATCTACTCCTTCGAAACTAAGCTTAGAGATTAACTGATCGGGGAAACATTAATTGAATCAGAAACCTATCATCTCATGCTTGAATAATTCTTCTCACATCACTTCCCCCTGGAAGTTCAACTGATGCATACTAAAAATAACAAGATATCTCTTCTCCCACGTGGTTGAAATAGTGCACCCGAAAGTAACAAGTTAAAACACTGATTTTCTCTACGGTTATGACATTCGTCTTCCCGGAATGGCCTAAAATGAAAGAAGGCTATGGGCTCTATCATGTGTACTTGTTGTACCTTCTAGTGTATCTACTCCTTCCACCTTGATGGTTTCGATACCTTGGAATCAGCAAAACCTTATACGCACATATACTTGAGATCGTGTTTAAAGAATTAATAAGCGTAGATCTATTCCGTGAGAATCAACTTCAAGGCTTTTAAAACTATGAAAGTATTATCAAGCATTCCTAAGTATTTTTACAAACTATGAGGTGTTGGCAATATTGGTTGTACGTAGTTTAAAGCTTGAATTCACAAAGTCTCAAATTGAAAATAAGTCCTTAAAGTTTGAAACAAATGACATCTAAAGCCCTTGTAGTTAAAATACATTAACTCCCCTTTAAATTGTGATTCGTCATTATCAAAAACTTTATCTATTTATTTTGTGACTTATTCTGAAAGACTATTTTAAGAGATTATTTGATGGCACTTTCTCCCCCTTAAATAATGACCCGTTTTCTATTTAAAGAGCTGTTGTCATTATTGAGTGGTCGAATTGTCTTTGAAAATCTTTTTGTGATTATTGAAAACACTGATTCATTGTGAAGACAATTTTTTATCAATAAAAATAAGATTTCTCTTATTTTGACAAATAAATGGACTGACACGTACACTTATTGTATAAAGAAAGCTCATTTGATATAGGAAGCATAGGTTGTGTTGTAGAAGTAATACACAAGTCTTTGCATGTGTCATAAAGTAGGATCCTGCTCTGAGATTAAAATTCCCGTTATGAGGTCAAGTTTTCTTTTTTTCTTGAAATACTTGCCTTTAGATGATGACCGGGTTGCTATCAGAAATAATGCAAGCCATTTTGGCATGTTTTAAAAACTTGTTGAACTTCTGGTTCGAAACTATCATTTTACACACACTCGTATCATTATTTAAATGACATTTTCTAAGGTCAGTAATGGTTATCAATTTTTAGAAGACATGCCATTATTACCTCTTTTTATATTTTTCTGATTTTTTAATTTTTTTTGGTTTTAAATATTTTATATTTTTGTATTTTGTTTTTATAAAAGTTTTCTAAAAATGAAAAACTTTTTGGTTTTTATGGTTTTGAGTATATATATACATATGATACACAGGATATCAGAATAGGTACCACCACATCTTCAACTTATCTGCAATGTTTTGGGGTTCAGGTGTATGTAAGGACTTCGATTCTAACTTGTTGATCAGAAATTCATTTCTTCTCGACATAGGGCTTTAGTGAAGATGTCCGCTAGTTGATACTCAGTGTTGACAAAGTAAAGCTCTACTACTCCATTCTCTACTTGCTCTTTGATGAAGTGGAATCTGATATCTATATGCTTTTATCGAGAATCTTGAACATTGTTACAGCCTAAGGCAATAGCGCTTTTGTTATCACCGGTACATTGGAATTTTATTGAATCCAAGACCATAGTCGATAAGCTGTGATCTCATCCAAAGGACTTGAGCACAACAGCCAGACAAAGCAATATATTCAGCTTCCGTACTGGATAGCGCTTTTCTGCCTTTTTGATGACCAGCTAACAAGTCTGTCTCCTAATAATTGCATACTTCCAGATGTACTTCGTCTAGTATCTTGGCAACCCGCGTGATCAGCGTCTGCATAAGCTGTTAGAGCAATAGAAGAATCCTTTGGATACCAGAGTCCCCGATTTACGGTACCTCTTAGGTATTTAAAGATTCTTTTTACAGCATGGAGGTGCTTTTCGGTAGGCTTTGCCTGATACCGGGCACACATGCATACAACAAATGTTAGGTCTGGTCTACTGGCTGTAAGATACATAAGGGTGCCAATCATTCCACGATAGTGTGTAGGATCTACGGCTTTCCCTTGTGTATCTTCATCCAGTTTGGATTTCTCCACCATGGGAGTATCCACGGGGTCACTAGATTCCATACCATATTTTTTCAAAGATTCGAGAGCATATTTAGACTGGTTTATAAAGATGCCTCTGGGACTTTGTGAAATCTGTAGTCCTAAGAAAAATGATATTTTGCCCATCATCGACATCTTAAACTAAGAACACATTATTTTGGAAAATTGGTCACATAATTCAGGTGTAGTAGACGCAAAGATTATATCATCAACGTAGATTTGTACCAGGAGAAGATCTTTGCCTTGTCTTCTTATGAATAATGTGGGATCCACGGTTCCTTTAGAGAATTCCTGAGAAAGTAGAAACTTCGACAACAGATCGTACCACGCGCGAGGAGCTTGTTTCAACCCATAAAGAGCCTTCTTAAGCTTATACACATGATTCGGATTGTCTTGATCCACAAACCCGTCTGGTTGGCTGACATAAACTTCTTCGCGCAGAATGCCGTTCAAGAATGCCGTCTTTACATCCATTTGGTAGACAACCATATTCATGTGGGCAGCATATGCGAGGAAAATTCAAATAGCATCAAGTCTAGCCACTGGAGCAAAGGATTCCTCAAAATCAATTCCCTCTTCTTGACGATAACCACGAGCAACCAAACGAGCCTTGTTCTTTAGAATTCCTCCTAATTCATCAAGTTTCACATTATAGATCCATTTTAAAGTTAATAATCATTAATTTATCTGGACGTAGAATGAGTTCTCAGACTTCAAGACGATCGAATTCATGTAACTCCTCTTGCATTGCTTCAATCCAACATGCTTGAGTTAATGCGTCTTTATAGTTCTTTGGTTCAACTGATGTGAGAAAGGCATTATAGTAACAAAATAAGGCTTGTTCATGGAGTTGAAGTCTTGTGGAAACAGGTATTTCGAGTTCATCGATGATGTTTTCTAAAGGATGATCCTTGGTCCATTTGGTAACGTGTAATAGATTTTGGAGCAGCAGTTTGCACAACAGTAGGAATAACATCCGAAGAAGATGATTTAGAATCGTTTTCATGAATTGTAATACCAAAGAACGGATCATTATTCATGTGTGAAACATCTAAATCATGATTGTCTTCTTCAACATCCTTAAGAAGATATGGATATGAGTTTTCTGGTTTATGCTTGAGAGTTACTAGGTGATGGTGCATCTTGGTAAAGTGTTGTTGAGGAAGGTGAACCAGTTGATACAGCAGAAACTGGAGCAACTACTTCATCAATTGGAGCAATGACTTCAGGGGCTGGGTGATCAACACTTTGTGGAGGGGTGAGTAATTCATCAAACAACGGTTGAAACAAAAGATTCCAATCACTTCTTGAAGGTGGTATTGTTAGGAATTACAGATTTGATGATTACTAAACCCCATAACAAAATGAGAAAGAAGAAACAAAAGGAAACAAGATATGCTAAAGAAGGAAACAAATATCAAGATTAATGGTTGATTGAAAATCAACATTAATTTGAAGATATAGATTAGTCAAACATAATGTGATAAGTCAAACATTAATGTGATATTAATGTCAATTAATTAGTTTCCTAAATTGTATTATTTTTTCTTTTTGAAAACAATAAGGACCTATTATGTAATAGTTAGTTAGCTTTGTTAGTAAGCTAGGGTTTCTTGTAACCTCCCTCTATTATATAAAGAGGGTAGGCGTCTAGGTTACAGGTATCCATTTAATAGTAGACTTCTCCAATGAGAGTCTAGAAACGCATAGAAAGCGTGTGTAGTAGTTAGTAGTTAGTTTCTTTATCATGTTTGAATAAAGAAAACCTTATTAGTAATGTTGATTGTGTTCTTCATATTCCGCTGCATATTTTCAATCAATGTTATCATACCCTAGTTGAGTCTAGATCTTGGATTCTACAATTGGTATCAGAGCCTCGTGGCTCTTGATCTAGGGTTTATAAGGTTTTCCTATGTATTTATTTTTCTTTAATTTTTTATCTATAAACACATATATTTTGGGTCCACAGACGCCCTTGGATCTTGAACAATGAGGATGTGTATGGTTCATTTTGGAGGTTCAGTTTATGCTATAATTCTTGATTGGAACAGTTACACGCTCTTTACAAATATTTTGGGGGGCATATGATACCATACAGTTCATGATATGATTATTGAGGAAAAAGAATAATCATAAGCATTGAGTGGTTTCTGGTTGATCCGTCTGAGCTCACTGAGACTATCGGCCATTGCATGTGATCGCCATGCATATATTGACTACAAGAATTATCCAAAGACATTTTATTACATAATATAGTAATAAGCATGTCTTGTTCGTACTGAAGGAAGAGATGATCTATAGTTCTGAGTTCGAGATTCAAGAGATGGTTAATATACTTTTAAGGGGAAGCTTATTGCTGATATACTTAACCATCTACATGCATCACTTGAGGGGAAGCGTTTACGAGTTGCATAAGACCCCTATTAGATGATTACAAAAAGGGGAAGAAGATTCACGATGTGCAGCTTATTATTGTGATGACATGTTTTAGAATTGTTTCTTCATGCAGATTGTTTTGTAATATCAAATAGGGGAAGATGTTATGAATACAGATTTGATGATTACAAAACCCATAAACAAATGAAGAAAGAAAGAAACAATAGGAAAACAAGATATGCTAAAAGAAGAAACAAGAATCAAGATTTAAATGTTTGATTGAAATCAACATTAATTGAAAGATATAGAATAGTCAAACATTAATGTGATTAGATCCAAACATTAATGTGCTATTAAAGTCAATTAATTAGTTTTCTAATTGTATTATGTTTTCTTTTGAAACAATAAGGACCTTATTAAGTAATAGTTAGTTAGCTTGTTAGTAAGCTAGGTTTTTTGTAACCTCCCTCTATATATATAAAGATGGTAAGGCGTCCTAGGTACAGGTATCCATTTAATAGTAGACTTCTCCAATGAGAGTCTAGAAACGCATAGAAAGCGTGTGTAGTAGTTAGTAGTTAGTTTCTTTATCATGTTTGAATAAAGAAAACCTTATTAGTAATGTTGATTGTGTTCTTCATATTCCGCTGCATATTTTCAATCAATGTTATCATACCCTAGTTGAGTCTAGATCTTGGATTCTACAGGTATAAACGGTGTTGAGGGAGGAGGGTTTGGTACGAGTCCTGAACTGATTGTTGCAGGAGTCATTTCATGAAGTGTGGGTCCTGAACTGCTGTGTTCAGAAGCCATCGCAGTCAGCTCATCAAAGTCTACATGAATTGTTTCGATAATACGTCTGGTACGTAGGTTGTAAATTTGAAATGCTTTCTTTGTGGGTGCATAGCCAATGAAAATACCAATATCAGCCTTCGGTTGTAACTTACCCAAGTTCTTACTATCATTTGTCGGATAGCATAGTGCACCAAATACATGGAAGAACGATAAGTCAGGAAGTTTGTCATGTAAAAGCTCATATGGTGTTTTACCGTGACGAAGACGTATGATGGAACGATTTTGGGTGTAACATGCGGTAGCAACTGCTTCTGCCCATAAGAATAACAGAGCTTTTGCATAAATCAACATTGTGCGGGCAGCTTCAATTAGCGTACGATTACGTCTTTCAACGACACCATTTTGTTGTGGAGAGCGAGCAACAGATGTTTCATGAGAGATGCCAACCTTCTCATAATATTCACGCAAAGTTTGATTAACAAATTCAGTTCCATTATCTGTTCTGATTCGTCGGACAGGCACTTTAAGCCGCACTTGGATCATCTTGAGAAACTTGATTATGAAATCTGGAGCTTCATCTTTTGACCTTAAGCACTTAACCCATGTAAATCGAGAGTAATCATCGACAATGATGAGGATGTACTTCTTTCCATTAATACTTGCGACACGCATTGGTCCACAAAGATCCATGTGCAAAAGATAGAGTTTTTCTTGGTTGGTGTCTTTAAATTTAGGTTTGTGGGGTTTCATTTTACTTTTGCCCATTGCACAAGTAGAACACAGATGGTCCTTTTCAAATGTTAGCATAGGGAGACCTCGAACAAGACCGTGTCTAGCTAGATGGTTGATTGCACCAAAGTTCAGATGAGACAGACGTCGGTGCCATAGCCAGGACTTAGTCTTTGAGGCCTTTGACAAGAGCCATATAGGAGAGGATGCTATCATATCTCCAAGAGACAGAGTATACAAATTTTTGCCTCTAGATCAAGTCAAAAGATCAACACCTTCTAGATTACGAATGAAACAGGTGTGTTGACGAAAAGCAACTTTAAGGTTCGAATCATAGAATTGCTCGACTGAGAATAAGTTGTGTCCAAGTCCTTCTACATAGTAAACCCTTGATATCATAACATTACCAATCTGATAATCACCATATCCTAATATCTTTGCGACGTGATCATTTCCGAATTTGACTGTACCCAAAAATTTATTGATGAAATTGGTGAGCTGAGAGTGATCTCCGGTCATATGCTTGGAGCAGCCGGAGTCTAAATACCAGAGAACAATTTGGACGACAATATCTTTGTTAATGACTTGTTCCAAGAGTCGTTCGTTTTCGTTCAAAACTTGATTCATTTTAACTTCAAATGTTTTTTACTCTAAACGATGTTGTTCCACAGCCTGTTCCATTTGATGAAAGACATTTTGGACTTCAGAAAGTTCATCAATCAAATATTGATCGAATGTGTTGAACAAATCCTTCAGAGCTTTTACAAATGGAATTATTTCATCCCTAAAACAAGCTTTTGTATGTTCAAACCCCCACGAGCCCTTAGTGATGGCTGTGGCCGTAGTTCTTTCTTTGATAACCACGTCAAAACCAACAAGATGGTGTTTAAGTTTCTTTAAACTCGTATATACCATGATGACTTTAGGAAGTTCTTTTTGGAACCACAACTTTGTGTGGGTCCTACAATAAAGAGTGAGATCCGGAGAATTCAATGAATTCCTGAGCCAAAAGGCTTGTTAGCAGATAAGATCCAGGTTGTGGAACAAATCGGTTACAAAAATCTTAAGAAAGTTGGTTAAGAACAGCATAATTGACTGGTGTAGTATTGACTTTCTTTTCTAACATCATAGGATCCTTTTGTTTTAAAAGTATTTTTGAACGACTCTCTTCAGCAAGCATTAGGGTCTCTTCGGAGTCAGGAATTACAATAGCACTCGTATTCTTAATGACATTACCATCATAAAGCTTTGGTTCTAACTGTCGAGCTTTTCTTCCAGATAAAAATGAATTTGAAAACTGGAAGCTTGTTTAGAGGTTATGATCATAGAAAAAACAAGGTTTCATCAACAAGTTGATCATTTGTGCAGATTGATCTCTTTTAAAAACAATATTATCTAGCTGTTTGATCCTCTTTTCTAAAGCAATCTCTCTATCGATGTTCCTAGATTCTTCTTTCTTAAAATCATTTTTGAGAAGAGTAACTGTTTGCATTAAAGATTCCTTTTCTTTAAATGTTCATAAAGAGTTTGTTTAAGATACAATCTCCTACAACGTGCACTTGAATCTGAAACGTTCTCATTACTGCTTTAAATTAACAATTTGTCCTTTTTTCAAAACTTTAACTTGTTCCTTATATCTTTCAAGCTCAGCAGTTAAAGTATCATTGACACTTTTATTGTCCAGATTAATCTTGGTACAATTAACTACTTGGGTTTTTAGTTGTTCAATTCAAGATAATATAGTGCATCTTGTTGTGTAGAAGAGTTAGAATTCTGAACAGCTGCATGTTGTGATTCAATCACATACAAAGAATAAGGAATGATATTTGCTATCACTGTTAAATTCAATCTCTGAATGGTTATCAAAACATTTGACTGTTCAAAGACTGCATCCGCCTGCACAGCTTGAGATTAATCATATTGTATTCACATTATCATTGAATGTGAACCTCATCGAAAGCAATCTGCCCATAATGAGATAAATTCTCCATGAGAGAAACTTTGGCAGTGTTGAGTTCATCATAATCAGAGTTATATGCATCTAAATCATCAGCTTGATAAGCAACATTGTGAGTAATGACAGTCTATGTGGCTTGACCTTCGGTTCCTGGATCTGCCAAAAATGCAAGTTCCTCCTCATGTAGAATTTAACCACTTGCTTGAGCTTGTACCAGCAACACTTTATCCTTAAACCCACAGAATCATCCCTTTTTATCTTGTTTAGTGCATTGTTGTACATGTGTCCTTCCCCTTTCAGTTGTAATAAATAACAGTCCTTGTTTTTCCCATAATTACTGATCACATGCTCCTTGAGTGTAGGTCTTATAGTACCAATAGCAAAAGAAATATTTTTTTTTTTTTTTTTTTTGTACTCCTCATGAATTGTTGTAAGGTCACTCTCCCATCATTAATGGTAGCTTGTTTCCTAGGGTTTGACGAATTCCTCAGCTGATTATTGGTAGTGGGGTAGCGGGAAGTGACAACAGCAGTTGTGATAACCGCGATTTTAGCAGATTAGTTTATACTTATAGAAATGGCTAAGTGTCCATATCTGGTAATTTTTCTTGCGTTCTCAATGTGTCTATATGGAATGGAAGAGGTTTACATATGAGCAATGAAGTCATTTTAGCGTTAATGATTATCATATTATGTGAGCAAATGAGTTTGGTGTTAAGTATCCATTGTTCACTGTGGTGATAATGGAAATGAAAGACATGTTGCAAGCTTGCTACGTTTAAATTCATGGTTATTTAAGAGTTAAGCATTTATAAAAAGTGTAAGTTATTGGAAAGGAAGCATGTGAGTGAAATATGGAAGTTCGCAGTAGACTTTTCATAAATAGAAAGTATTTTTGGAAATAAAAGTTATATATAGAAAGTCTAGTAAGTAGTTTTTATGCAATAAGGTTTATCAAATTGGCATAGGTTTTTGTAAAAAAATTAAGGTAACGTACATAAGGATATAATTAATAATAAAAAATATATATATAAGGGGGCGGTTTTTGGTTTAAAAGACAAAAGCAAACAAAGATTTTTTAACTAAACTAAATTTGTGTTGGGCTAGGATTTGTAGATCATTATCCTTAAGTATAGAAGCCCTAAACCCAAAATTTAGTCCCATTCCCTTCTCCTCTTGTGTGTGTCGTACGACCTCCTCCCCTAAAAACAAGGAAGACAAAAATTTTGATCAAGAAATCTAGGTGTTAGATCGTGTTAATTCAAGTAAGATCGTTAGGTATGTTCTCCATCTTTGTTTATTATGTCAAATCATGTAACAAATAATATGATGGATCATTAGGGTTTAAAACTTCTGTTATTAATGATGTTATAACCATGCTAGTGCGTTTAGGGTTTGTTTAGAATCATAATGGTGTAAACGTAGGCATATGAATCGCGTTAAATTTTATGAATTAGGTTTGCAGATTTTAGGGCTATGGTTTAACTAATTATATCTCCATGATTGTAACGTGTTTTGAGGTGTTTCTAGTGCCTAAATTGTAGTTCAGAGAGTCTACTTTTCAAAAAGTCTAGCCTCGAACGATTTTGAGTTCTGAAAGTTAGTCAAATGGTCATTGCAAGAAAAGTTGTCAAAACAGTAAATACGGTCAGATTTAGGTCAGAATTAGAGAGGTAAAACCCCTATTTAAAATTCGAATTAAGGTTAGCCAAAACACAAAAGTTAAGTTCTATATGTCTATTAACTTTCCTGATAAAATTAGCCTCTATATAGTTACCTAAGTATGGTAATAAGGGCCATACATTTTAGTGTGCAATCAGATCCGAATTGAGACGGTTTTGAAGTTTGATTTATTGGATTTTACATCATTAATGAGTACGTGGGAACCACAAAGGTAGTTATTAAACTCATAAATTGAACTATAGGTTATTTTTTGTATATTTATAAATGTCACAAGTATGGGTTTTAAGTTATTAAACACGCTCAAATTTACATTTTTGATAAATTTTAGTTAACTAGTATTATGTTTAACAAGATGGTTAAGTTGGGCATGGTGTCGAGCCCGATCCATGATGGGTAATCAGACCCCTAACATCCATCATTAGTTATACATGTACATGAGCTTTTTAGCTTGTCACGTGTAACACGTTTTGTGTTAGTATTGTCTAGCTTGTGTTTGATATTGTTTGGAAGTTCTTGTGCATCAGGTGGAGTTTTTCAAAGCCCCGTCTATTCTTATGATTTATTGGGGTGGTAAATGATGCAAATGTTTGGAATGTATGATTACTGTGATAATTGTTGTCAAAAGATGCATGGAATATATGTGACTAATTGTATGTTGTGTGCTACTATGTTCTGTGTGTGGATATTGAGATTTGCGAACTAAAGTCAGGGGATTACTCGGGTCTCCAGGCCTGTTTTTAGTGGATAGTACTGTGGCCTAGCAAGCAGGAAGGTTACTTTGGGAGTATCCACGGCGTGGGCTAAGGGGGTAACCACAGGACCACTTGGTACATATGAGACGGCTTTGTCGTCATTTGCCAGGTAATTTGTGTGATTGAGAATTGGTTTGCATGTTAGCCTTATGATAGTACATTTATGTCCCTGAAATTGTTTTCTTTATTATCACAGTAATTTACAGTTGGATTTGATTATCGTGTCTTAAACCTATGACTCTCACCAACATTATGTTGACGTTTTAAGCATCATTTTCAGGTAATATCTTCTGAGGATAAGGAGTTAGGAGTATTGGCTAGTGAGAACCGTAGGCAAAGAATCGGAGTCTAACTCCTAGAGTTTTTTGCATATATGAATTTTTGCTATTTGATTTTTTTGGATGTTTAAGACATTTTGGATTAAGTTTCGCTTGTAGTATGACATTCAAACCGTAATGCAATACTCCTTTAATCTTTGTGTTAGGATATTACATACACATTGTGTCACATTTGTTATCTATTTCCATTTAGATCTCTTATATTGTTGACACCATAGTGTTGTGGGATGATAACCATGAGTATACGCCTCGTGTTACCGCTAGGCGGGGTGTGACAGATTGGTATCAGAGCCTTTGGTTATAAAGAAGTAGATGGTTAACCCTATACTATAACCTAAGGGTCCTTCATATAGATGCATTTAGGGCTTAAGAATTGAATGTTATAACGCTATGTTTCCTCTCTATTTTTGCAAAGCTTATATATCTCGTATTTGCTATAGTTGTCCATTTAGTTATTTTGCCTACCATATATCGATATGATATGTATTACTTTCTTAGTATTTTAGCTATGTTTTTTCCCTACCCGTAAGAAGTTTAGTTGGGGAACCGTTTTCCCAACTGGACTTAAGCGTTATAAGGAGCCTCTTGTGGAACCGAAAGAGATAGGATAGTTGATCGTTTGTCGGATGCGCGTAATAGGGCTGGACCGCAGAGTCGGGTGATTCTTGCGGAGGCAAAGTCAAACCCAAGCGAGGCCCAACATAAGTTTATCCCGTCCTTTACCTCGTCATGTTGTTATTGATTATTATTTTCGGATATTTCGTATTTTGGGAGTCGTTAGCGAAGACTTTTCGTTCCTAAATTGTCGATACGATTTTATTTTGATATAAGTAATTAGTTATTTGATAGAATATCCTTTATGTGTTAAGTTGGAGTGGTTTAAGATGTTCAATGTGGAATATGTGCTTATATGTGAATTGTGATTAAAATGGGTAGTCTTGGAAGTAAGTACACGTGTGAAAGGAGGCACTTATAATTATGGTGGCCAACATAATTATAAAGGAATCACACGCGTAGACTTGTGACCATGATTTCATTTATTTGTGTTTGGTTGTAAGGTGGTAGTGTAATATGTTTTTTTTATATATGTGTATTCATGATAAGGATGCTGGTATGGGTAGAGAATTATTCTCTTACCCTAATTGGAGGATATGTTAAGTTTAGTTGTATAGATAGTAAGTTTCCCTTCTATCTAGTATTTGTAAATTATTCTCTGCAAATTAGGGATATATATGTAATAATTCTCGTCCTATGAATAAAAAAAAGCAGGTTTAAAGTGATTCATAGTGGTAAGGTACAATACACCATTAGATAACCATCTCTAGATTTTTATGACAACCAGAATGAATTTTATAAAGGTTACATTTAAGACAATTTTATTTATTATTTAAAATGATTTTTATACTTAACTGTGACTTCTTCATTGAAATTGAATTTTATATAAAAACATTATTTAAATATGGTGTTTACGATAAAAGTCGATAATTATTATCAGGAAATTTGTCTTTCGTATTAGATTTTTTATGTGTTCATTTGTCGAGGTACGCATTAGATTATCTTTCGTGGCGTTTTCACTCGGTGCATATACGTTTCCTTTTCTTCAAAGGATACTTATGTCATTTGATCCACGTCCTATTTTGCATATGGGAATCTCCTATATCAATTCAAGCCTTTAACTCGATATTCGTATGTTATCCTATTCGATTGTTTCGTAACCCCTTAGAGTTTGTTGATACCGGTAGAGTCGTGGAATCTTAGAGGCGAATGACGAAAGTGACTAGTATATCCCAAAAAGGAAGTTCCGTGGTATATGTCAATAGAAAGGTGGTTTAGGATACACATTGGAAGTGAATGAGATACTACGGGTTTCATCGGGAACGTACATTTGGAGAGCCGCCAAAGCCTTAATGAACGTTAAGGGTAGATGAACCGAAATGAGTGATATATCCCTGTCTTACAGATTTTAATGGTGTGTTTCCAGAAGATTAGTCAAAGACCACCGCAACACACAATTGAGTTCCCGCGTAGACTTAGTTCATAGAGCGACGCATTTTTTTTGTTTTTATTTATTCGCAAAGATCTCCATATCGTCCTATCACCCCGTGAAATGCAAGAAATTGTCTGAACAATTTCAAGAGTTGAAGACAAGGGTTTCAATATGACCTAGTCATATCCGTGGGAGCACCAGTTTTATTTTGTTAAGAAAGAAGGATGGTTCTTTTCGCAAGTATTTGATTAAAAGGGATTTGAACAAATTAACTGTTGAAAACCATTTATCCACTCCTATGATTGATGACTTAGTTTGATCAGTTACGAGGATCGTTGTCCTTTCTTGAAAGGTATTATTTCGAGATCAGTTAACATCAGCTACGAGTGCATGAGATGCCATTCCAAAACCGCATTTGAATGAGATACGGAACATTTTGCGCCTACAGTTAGCCTTTTGGTAACCAATGCACCAGCGTTTTCATGGACTTTAATGACCGGTTTGCAAACCGTACTAGGTAGTTTGTCATCGTATTCATTGATGACATTCTGGCCTACTCAAAGTCGAAGGAGGAACATGAAGTTTCATTTGAAGTTAGTGTTGGAGTCACTGAGGAAGGAGAAGCTGTATGCTAAGTTTTCTAAGTGTGAGTTTTGTAGGAAGAAGTGCATTTTCTTGGTCACGTAGAGACCGAGTAAGAGTGAGGCAGATTCGGAATTAATGATTATTCTAGGATTGGCAAGTACTACCAGACGTTCATTACGCGAAATTATTTTTTAGATTACATTCGAACCCCTTACTTCCCTAACTGAGAGGAATCAGAAGTATGAGTGAAGCGTAGAACAAGAAGAGGCTTTTCAGACTTTAAAGAATGATTTGTGTGATACTCCGATAAAGCGAGTGTAGTGGGTGATGCGTTGGGTAGAAAGGAGGAAGTGAAATCAGACGAGTAAGGGAATATAAGGAAAGCACAAAGTGAGCGTTCAAGCAAGAGAACGTACCGCACGAAAGGCACATGCTTTAGATCCACAGATGGAAAGAAAAGGAGATGAGAGTTTGTACTTTATGGATCAAATTTAAGTTCTATTGGTAGGAAGTGTAATGAATGAGGCTCATGCATCAAGGTACTTGGTACATCCGGGAGCGGATAAGACGTACTATAACCTTGGAGACATGTATTGGTAGCCACGTGTAGAAAAGGATATAGCTACCTATGTTAGCAATTGTAGGATTTGTTTAAGAGGTGAAGGCTGCAATGTCAAAGACTTTTGGCTTGCTGAAACAGCCTAAGATACTTGAGTGAAAATGAGATAGAATCACCATGGATTTTATTACTAAATTTCCAAGGTCAAAGTAGTGAGTATGATGTCAAAGATGCATGGACTGAATACCGGAGTGCATCTTGTTGTGCAAAAGAGTTAGAATTCTAAACAACTGCCTGTTGTGATTCAATCACATACTGAGAATAAGGAATGATATTGCTATCATTGATTATTTCAGTCTCTGAATGATTCACAACATTCGACTATTCAGAAGACTGCAGCACCTGCACAGCTTGATTAATCATATTGTTATTCACATTATCATGATTGCGTACCATAGCGAGAGCATCTGAACCATAATGAGATAAATTCTCCATGAGAGCAACTTTGGCAGTGTTGAGTTTATCACAATCAGAGTCATATGCATCCAAATCATCAGCTTGATAAGCAGCATTGTAAGTAATGACAGTCTGTGTGGCTTGACCTTCTGCAATTCCCGGATCTGCTAAAAATGCTAGTTCCTCCTCATGTAGAATTTGACCTTTTGCTTGAGCTTGTACCAGCAACACTTTATCCTTAAACCATGAATCATCCCATTTTCTCTTTGGTTTAGTGCACTGTTTGGACATGTGTCCTTCCCCTTTGCAGTTGTAACAAATAACAGTCCTTTGTTTCCCAGAATTGCTTCCACTTGCTCCTAGAGTCTAGGTCCTTGTAGTACTCGCAACAAAAGAAGTTTGTCTCCTTTGAATTGGTTGTAAGGTCACTCTCCCATCATTAATGGTAGCTTGTTGCCTAGGGTTTGACGAATTCCTTAGCTGATTATGGTAGTGGGGTTGCGGGAAGTGACAATAGTAGTCAAGAAAGACATCATGTGATTAATGGCATCAATTGGATCATCACCTTTCTGGAACACTAGAACAATTAGATCCAATTCAGGTTGTTGGTTATTTGTGGGAGCATATCCAATTGAGGGATGGATGATGAAGAATAAACGTTGTGGTGAACAGATGATTGATAATCGTTGAATGGATAAGTGATTGAAAGAGGTGTTGATGATTGATGAGTTGAGTATTGTTGAGACTGATAAGGTGATCCATATTGTAGAGACTGATATGGTGAAACATGTGGTTGAAGTTGAGTATTTTGGTATGAGTTTTGATGAGTTTGATAAGGAGACTGGGTCATCTGATGGGTTGCAACCAAAGAAAGCAGATCTGAGTTGCGTTCATGCATTAAACGAACCTCATTTGCATGAAATTCATGTTGTACCAAGTAAGCATGAAGCTGATCAATGTTAGTTGTGTGCAAATCCCGAACCAGTTTGACATCTATTACAAATTTGCTCCACTCGGGAGGAAGAGTATTCAAAAATTTGGTGTTCACTTGAAATTGTTCTAGTTTCATATTGTAGATGTTCATGTCATTGAGTAGTAGTGAAAATCTCAAGTAGAAATCACGTAGTGTTTCCCCCTTCTTATAAGCAAACTTATC